>OX123201.2:1597991-1874001 GCA_944739405.2 Euclidia mi
AATTGGATCTTGGCAAGTATCGATAGATTTAAACTTTAAAGGAAGCAGTGCCAATGAATTGGACCTTACCGTGAAGGTGAGGTAGCGCACGAAACATTAGGAGATAGACTTTGTCTTAACTCTTTGGCTATAGGAAAATAAACTACTGATTATACTTGTCTTAAGTACATATTACGAAAAGTTAAATTGTAGAACTATTCACTAAGTAATTACCCATTGTCAATAAGTAGAAACAGATTTCATTAACGATGCCAGCTAAATCAATTGTTTTGTAATAATAATCAGTTCGTTTAAGTTACGCAGAAAACAATGAAAAAAATTAATGTTATTGATATAATTCTACAATTTGTACTTATCATCACAAAAACGCAGCGCGTCGGGTGGCGGCCAATTGTGAGCAGATTGCGATAACCGACTGCTAACATATCTTCATATCAACTTTCGCAAAATAAAATCTTCGACAACCCATTATTTTTTTTTTCGTCGAGGTATTCGTAAAAGTTAGATAAGTTAATAATTAGGCTGTAATAAAACATCTGCTTGCGAACTAATTCATTTTATTTTGTTACTTATTACTGTTATCTATTTTATAAAATTCTAAACTCAAGAGCTTGATAAATATTTATCAGGAATGTTGTAGAATGCTGTACTGTTTAATCACTTTATGAATTTTAACGTTATTTAAACTTATTTTAAATTGTCTTTCGAGTTATATACCACGTACCTTTGTTTGGAGTACCCGATATGTCAGCACTGTTACAAGCGCCAGGTTCATGGATATAATTTTGAATTATTTTTTTATATTTATTTTGTTGGTTTGCTGTGATCATGCAGTGCCCGAATTATGAACGAAATTTAGCAAACAAATTAAGACATGATTAAACAAGTATTCAGTTTAAGATAATAACTTTTGTTAGGAGAAAGAGCCCCAGAGATGTATAAACGTTGAATTCCGCAGTAAAACTTGATTGAGTACTTTCGGAACGAAATCATACTCTCTCTAGGGTACTTGCGCCTATGTACACAGATTAATATACCAGTTTATTGTTGTAAACGACGTTATATGATAATGATTATATGTTTAAAATTATTTATCCTGACTGACCATCATCGCAGAGTACAGTACAGCTACTTAAAGTAGAAACATGTTCGGCGCGTGGGTTTCTTTTATAACCTAGTAATCCACAAGAAAGAGCTTTTTAAAATTCATCGTCTGTAGGGGAAAAAAGGGTGTTTAAGTTATTAAGGCAGGTGAAACCCCTGCAACAGCTTCTATAAGAAATTAAAAAAATATGTTCAGTCACCTCTCTAACTTAAAATTTACCAGCAGTGGATATTCTATGACTTTGATAGAAAAATATGAATGAAACGTTGTAACATATATATAATGCTGAGCCTTAGTAACTATCACATACGTGACATATGTGTGATGGTTCGTCGAATGTCATGTACTTAAGTCACGTATCATCAACGGAGTCGCACGGAACTCACAACAACGCCGATCCACAGTGGTATATTACTGGTACATATTACCTCACAAACCTTTGATCAATACGACGCTCGCATTTTATTAACATGCCTGTCACACATCGGTAGCGAATTTAGTGAGGAAAATTACATGAGCACATTACAATAACTGTCAGCGATAGAATGCAATTTTATTGGAGGGCGGGGTTTGTTTGTATTATTTGATACTGGACGATTCAGTGGACAACTCGCTATTGGTGTATACATTCGGCTCTGAGCTCCAATATGTAATTGGAGCTCATACATCATTATCACCCTATCACTACCCCAGCTATACTAACGGCTTGCACCCGGGGTTCACTTACTAGTCTAACCAGATATGAGAGAATATCAGCTTTTATACAGAGCGACTCCGTTATTCATATACCAAGGTTTAGATCCGTGTCAATGTATTCAATGGTACCGATTCCCCATAAAGATTTTCAAAAATCTTCTTGGCGGTGGGACCGACGGGTTAACGTGCTATCGGAGGAACGAGGCAAGCGATAAAACTCCGAACTCGATACCATCTAGATGACAGCCTATTGGTATCTCCAGTAAGTTATCGCTGCGCTCCAATCATTGTGATTGGTGTGCAGCCTGTAATGTAATGAGTTCTTTTAAGCACCAAGTCGCCACTGCGTCATCAGCTCGTAATGGAGCGCGCATTTTGTGCAAGGCCTCAGGCGAGAGGTGACAAAGAACAAATTACTTGTAACATTCTTTACAGCGCAGTCTCTTTGAGCGCAAATTATACTATTCGCGGCGAGGGGGGCCGCCAAACGTCAGACAAGGAACTCTTGACAGAATGAAAAATGCCCCTCGTTCGTTATAAAAAATTCAATTAATTTTGTTTAAACGTTCTTACGTGCGATAGTGACGAGTCACGACGTCCCCCCCTCCTCACCCGCCTGCGGGTCGCCTCCACGTGTCGCGGTGACGAGGCGCGATATGGAACAATAATGTTTTGTGGCGGGTGTAAGTTTGCCTGCGGGTTATATTCAATGTTGCCGTTAGAGCCTCACTCGCGCCGCGTTCCTGTGGATAATGAGATAGCGAGCGCTTACACACACACACATACACGCATGAACAATGCGTGCGGCAATATGTAGATATTTTATACGATGACTTTCTGTTACGCAAATTATATTTATACTGTTGGTTAAAGGGAAAGTCTGGCAGTTCAATGTTGTTGTGAAGCGTCATGTTACTTTGTTTTTATAATATATACATTTTTATACTACATCTATTTGTTATGAAATAACAATCACCTTTGAATAGAAATTGGCTTTATTCTGCTAAAATATTTACATAGGTATGACAAATGTCGATATGTGACAACATGACAAAGGATAACAAAGATTTGCCGTTTTCTTCGTAAAACGGCCAGCTTGAATTCACTACATTCTCCCCCGCTCTAGTGAGACAGGTCGTATTCTTCTCGCGTAGGCTCAACAGCGGCGGGTGTGGAATCGCTAGGTTCATTATCTTCTCCAGAACCTGCACTTTCATAGTTTTCTTCAAGCTCAGGCTCAGATTCGTCATCTCTCCCTATCGGGGCTAAGTGTCGATTCGATACCGTCGTCTCTCGGCCATCACTTAATCTGACAAACGAGTAATCAGGATTAGACTCTATCAGCTCTGCTTCTTCCACCATAGGACAGTACTTGTTACTTCGGTTATGTTTCTTCAACAGAATAGGGCCCGGAGATAAGAGCCAGGTAGGTTAGGTTAGGTTAGGTTTAAACATCCTCTCATGAGGCGTTTGGTTCATCGAAGTACATTGCAATGATCTTATGGAGTGTAGAGCCTGGTTGAGTACCTTTACCCAATCCTTTAGGTCTAATCCATGAGATTTGAGAGCTAACTGGACTGTTTTCCAAATAGTTCCATTTGCACGCTATATTTGACCATTTCCTTGTGTCATACAATTTAATTTAAACGGGTCTTATTCGCGATATTTAATTAATTTAAGGTATAAATACCTATGTTTTACCGACGTTTCGGCCGTCTTAGAGCGGTTTCAGATTAGCGTTTTATACGCGCGTATAAGCTCGTTTTTAGAAGCGCGTGTAGTCGCGTATAGGCGCGCCTTTTGGCACACGCGCAACTCGTACGAGCGTTGACGCGCTTCTAAGCTCGTATAACTACCAACCGTCAGAATCCATGTTGACACTGACAAGACGTCACTACCGTTTCGAGCAAACACGCCCGTTTACGCGAGTCTGGTTTTATGAAGCGCGTAATATAGCGCGCGTGTAAGCGCGTATGCAGAAACGACCGTATACGCGCAGAAAAATACGCTAATCTGAAACCGCCCTTACAACAGCCTTGGTCGCGGCAGGACTGATGTCATCTCAGCGTTGTCCTTGTGAAGCGCGGGTTTCGGCAGCTACCCTCACTAGTTTTTTATTTTTATTTTTATCCGAACTGTCGGTATGTCGACACACAACACTTATGACGTCTACATACTGATGAGCTGTGTTACTGCGGCGGGGTTTACATTTGTTGATTACTGGATTTGAAGTTGTAGACAGTCTGTATCCATCTTCCCGGTTGAAATTTTTATGTTTTTTGATTTCAACCGCTTCACGTACTATCCTGGAGTAATAGTGACGATCGGTAGATAAGACCTTTGGTTGATGTAATTCGATCCAGTGGTTTGTTCCACACTCCAACAAATGCTCAGCTATGGCAGACTTGTTAATTTGTCGGTTTTTTACAGCTGCGATATGTTCCTTGACCCTTTCAGCGATGGTTCGTTTGGTCTGTCCGATATAGGAACTACCACAACTGCAGTCGACCTTGTAGACGCCAGGTGTTTGTAGAGGAATGACATCCTTCGGGGTGCGCAGATTGTGTGCTGCCTTGGAGAGCGGACTATATACAGTCTTTATGGAGTATTTCTGTAGTACTGTTCCAACTTTGTCCGTCACTCCCTTTATGTAAGGCATGTAAGCCGGTACTCTGCTTACATCTGGTTTACGGTCCTTCCTCTTCAGACGTTGTATCTTCTTGTTGAATCCGTTGCACCTAAGTACCTCCTGAACATGTGACAGCTCACTGTTCAAATGTTCAGGGTCACAGAGGTCATACGCTCTGTTTACTAGTGAAGTTACTACGGATTCCAAGTGTCGCGGGTGATGATGCGAGTAAGCGTTGAGATACCTATCAGTGTGTGTCGGTTTTCTATAAACGGTGTGTCCCAAGGTACCGTTTTCCCTCACTGTCACTTTTACGTCGAGAAAGGGTAACGACCCGTCTGCCTCCATTTCAAAATGTAAACCTATTATTAGGGTGTATGGAGTTTAAGCTATTTGCGAACTGTTCTACATCTTGCTTGTCGCCCTTATGATACAGAATACATCGTCGACATACCTCTTCCATAGCTTTACATTTGATACCTGCATGTCTATGGATTCTTCGAAGTGCTCCATCCAGATGTTGGCCATTACCGGTGCTACTGGGCTACCCATAGCCACTCCGTCGATCTGGAGGTAATGTTGTCCACGGTATAGGAAGTAGTTTGCTTCTAAGCAATTTTGAAGTAGAACAGAATATTTGTCAGACAGACCGTTTGCCCTTAGTTTTCTCTCAATGACCTCAAGGCAGTCCTGAACTGGAACATTGGTGAAGAGTGACTCCACGTCAAAACTCACCATCACTTCGTCTGGTTCCTTTTTCACGCTCTTGATAATGTCAATAAAGTGCCGAGAGTCCTTCACGAAAGATGCCGTCTTACCTACCAACGGTTGCAGTACCTTGCTGATGTGTTTCGCCAAACCATATGTGGGTGAGTTTATTTGACTCACTATCGGTCGCAATGGTACGTTAGTCTTGTGGACTTTAGGCAAACCGTATATCTTTGGCGGCTGCACGATTTGCGGTTTGTATAGACGTTCAAATTCATCTTCCGTGAATATGTTTTTATGGTCCTTAATCAAAACTCGAATACGTTTCGTAACTCTGGCTGTCGGGTTATAAGACACCGGCTTATAAATTAGTGTGTCACTTAACAGGTGCCGTATTTTGCTATCATTTTTTTTTATTCATCACTACAGTGGCGTTTCCCTTGTCGGTCTTCAGCACTAAAATATTCGTGTTATCACGCAACGCTTTTAGTGCTTGACGCTCTTCTGTGGAGACATTGGGTTTCGGCGGCTTTGACTTTCGTAAAATAAGACATGCAGGCATCAAATGTAAAGCTATGGAAGAGGTATGTAGACGATGTATTCTGTATCATGAAGGGCGACAAGCAAGATGTAGAACAGTTCGCAAATAGCTTAAACTCCATACACCCTAATAGTAGGCTTACATTTGAAATGGAGGCAGACAGGTCGTTACCCTTTCTCGACGTAAAAGTGACAGTGAGGGAAAACGGTACCTTGGGACACACCGTTTATAGAAAACCGACACACACAGATAGGTATCTCAACGCTTACTCGCATCATCACCCGCGACACTTGGAATCCGTAGTAACTTCACTAGTAAACAGAGCGTATGACCTCTGTGACCCTGAACATTTGAACAATGAGCTGTCACATGTTCAGGAGGTACTTAGGTGCAACGGATTCAACAAGAAGATACAACGTCTGAAGTGGAAGGACCGTAAACCAGAAGTAAGCAGAGTACCGGCTTACATGCCATACATAAAGGGAGTGACGGACAAAGTTGGAACAGTACTACAGAAATACTCCATAAAGACTGTATATAGTCCGCTCTCCAAGGTAGCACACAATCTGCGCACCCCGAAGGATGTCATTCCTCTACAAACACCTGGCGTCTACAAGGTCGACTGCAGTCGTGGTAGTTCCTATATTGGACAGACCAAACGAACCATCGCTGAAAGGGTCAAGGAACATATCGCAGCTGTAAAAAACCGACAAATTAACAAGTCTGCCATAGCTAAGCATTTGTTGTAGTCTGGAACAAACCACTGGATCGAATTACATCAACCATTGGTCTTACCTACCGATCGTCACTATTACTGCAGGATAGTACGTGAAGCGGTTGAAATCAAAAAAACATAAAAATTTCAACCAGGAAGATCGATACAGACTGTCTACAACTTGGAATCCAGTAATCAACAAATGTAAACCCCCTTAAAATAAAAATTTTAATTAAGATAAAAATAAAAAACAAGTGAGGGTAGCTGCCGAAACCCGCGCTTCACAAGGACGACGCTGAGATGACATCAGTCCTGCCGCGACCAAGGCTGTTGTAAGACGGCCGAAACGTCGGTAAAACATAGGTATTTATACCTTAAATTAATTAAATATCGCGAATAAGACCCGTTTAAATTAAATTGTATGATGTATACAAATCGCGAAAGTTTAAAATCGATCATTTCCTTGTGGCTTATAAGGCGTAGTTTGACTTGTGGCTATGCCTCTGCTGTGCAAGTAGGTCTTAACTTCTTGTGACATAAAAGCTGAGCCACGATCAGAATGAATATACGCTGGCATCCCGAAAGTACTGAAAAGTGTGGATAAATGTTTGATTACAGTCGCGGCAGAGATATCTTGACATGGAAAAGCAAATGGAAATCGTGAATATTCGTCGATAACTGTCAAGATGTATCGATTAGATGACGTCGGTACTGGACCTTTGAAGTCGATGTTCAGCCTTTCAAATGGTGATGTGGCTTTTATGAGAACGCTGTTATTTTTGAAGAACCTGGGTTTTACAAACAAACAGACGGAGCAATCATTCGTAATTTTCTTCACATCATCCATCCAATATGGTAGGTTTTTGCTTCGAATCCAGTGAAACATACGCGTTGTGCCTGGATAACATAGATCTTTATGTATTTCTTTAAGTTTTGACTCTGTGTGAATACTGGCACATACGCGTGATAGTGTATCAGCTGCACTATTCTCTTTGCCGGGTAGATAGATGATGTCATATCTGAAACAAGACAATTCTAAGCGCCATCTCTCAATCTTCTCATTTTTAATCTTGCTCGTATGCGTCCGATCAAACATGAAAGATACTGATCTCTGGTCAGTAATCAGCTGAAAATGCCTTCAGATTAAGTAATGGCGCCACTTCCGAAGGGCCTTGACTATAACATAGGCTTCTTTCTCAATAGATGGATGTCGTTTCCCTGTCACGAATAGTGTTCGAGAGAAGAAAGCCACTGGACGCCCTCCTTGTGGCAGTGTAGCAGCTATAGCGTTATCAGATGCGTCCGTCTCCACCGTAAAGATCTTGTTCTCATCTATTGCAAAGATAGTAGATTTTGCTATACAACTCTTTAAATGTTCAAAATCGGATTTTACTTCTGCACTCAAAGGAAAATTAGGATTCACAAGACGATGAATACTCTCTGATAATCTTGGTACCCGTTTAGAATAGTGAGAAAACATTTCAAGAGCTCTTTTCAATGAAAAATTGTCAGAGGGTATGCGCAAATCGATAAGAGGCTGGAGTCGATCAGGATCGGGTGTTATAGATTTCTTTGAAATTCTATATCCGAGAATAGTAATAGTATCTATGGTAAACTGTGATTTGTCTTTGTTAATATAACTATTAACATTTTTTATGTTTGTATGTATCAACAGCATCCATAAATCTCTTCAGATTACGGTTATGTTCCTCCTTGTCTTCTCCGCAGATTGTGACTTCATCAAGATATGCATAGGTCCTATCTTGATGACGTCACAGTATCCATCATATCCTTTAATTTTTTGTTAGTTATCAGCCAGTCCATTACTCTTTGAAAGCAACTCACTTCATTCGTGACTCTGAATGGAATCCTGCAAAATTGATATAGTTTCCCACAAGCTTCAAATGCTGTATATAATTTTTCAGCGTTTAAAATCGGTACTTGATGGTACGCACTTTTTAGATCGATTTTAGAATAGACTTCGTACTTGGAAATGTCATTTACCATCTTTTCCACACTTGGTAGTGGGTAAGCGTCTAAATCTGTATATTTGTTAATAGTTTGAGAGTAATAATAATAATAATAATAATAATCGTTTATTTGCCAGAATGTAGTTGTACATAGTATGGTGTTGATTCTGTTGTAGTCCATTACATTCTACCATAACATATGGTGTGCAAATGTTTTACTTATTTCTATAATATTTTGGACATTTAAAAAAGTACGGGTAGATCCTTAATAAATTCTAAGCTGATTTTTAATATAATATTTTTATGTATACTGTGAACTAATAAATTATGTCAAATTAAATGTATATAATTATTAATTATGTATTATCTTAAGTCATTATTTATATTATTTGATATATATAATTTATTATAATTAGGGTGAGCGTCCGTAATTATTTTATGTCAAAGCATTAATTATTTAATATATAATATTGTCAATTAGTTCATACAATATTGAGGTATGCCATTCTTTCCTCATGATATGACATAAATTCCCTTAAATCATAAAAGCACTTTTCTTTTAACCATTGCGTTATTTTTTTCTTAAATAAATTTAAAGGTAAACACTTAAAGGAATTGTCCAATTTGTTATAGACCTTTATAGCAGTCACGTAAGAATTTCTTCTATACAATTCAAGTCTACATAACGGTATACAAAGTTTATATTTATTTCTTGGAGTTACAGTTCGTTTGGTTACATCAATGTGCTTAGTAAAATATGTTGGATGGGGTTGTACAAAGAAGCATAGTTCTCTGATGTACATACATGGCAGTGGCAAAATATTAAATTTTTTAAACAGTGGCTTGCAACTCTCTGTAAACGAGGCTCCACAGATTGCACGAACACATTTTTTTTGCACTCTAAATACCTTTATCATATCTACTGAGTTACCCCACAATAAAAGACCATATGAAAGTACGGATGACACATATCCGTGATATGCACACATAGCTGCTTCTGTAGAAACCGTGATACGAAGTCTTTTTATTGCATACACGAATCTGTCGAGCTTATCACAGACGTGATCGATGTGCGCCTTCCAATCGCAGTGTTGGTCTACTCTTATGCCTAAAAATGTTGTGTTTGCTACTTGTTCTATCGCAGTATTAGCATACTTAATATTTAACATTATTGGATTTTGTTTGTGTGTCTGGAATTGTATCATTTTTGTCTTTGCCATATTTATCTGTAGGTTATTTGATTGGAGCCAGTCTATTGTATTATGTATTGCCTCATTAATTTCTAATTTCTGTTTCATATGTGTCTTTGTTTTCACCTTTCACAATAAGAGTAGTATCGTCAGCAAAAAGGATTGTTTTGTGTTTAGTAATGTTTGGCAGGTCGTTAATATAGATAAGGAACAAGAATGGTCCCAATACACTTCCCTGCGGTACCCCAAAATTGTTTCGTCTAAAGTCACTTCGGTGTATACTTTTCTTATTTTTATGAATTTTTGAAATTTCTACGCATTGAGTTCTGTCACTTAGGTAGTTTTTTAACCACTCGTTAGCCTTTCCCCTTATTCCATACTTTTCTAATTTGTGTAAAAGCAATTTGTGGTCTACAAAGTCGAATGCCTTGCTCATGTCTAGGAAGATCGCCGAGACAGGCAAGCCATCATTTATAGCCTTTGTAACAATTTTGATCAGATTGAAGCATGCGGATGATGTGGTGCTATTTTGTCTAAATCCAAATTGTTCCTGTTTAAGAATGCCATGATTAGTACTAAATTCCTCGAGTCTTTTCAACATAATCTTTTCAAAAAAATTTGACATGATGGGTATGAGTGTGACTGGCCTATAATTGTTCATGTCAGATTTGTCCCCTTTTTTGAATATCGGTTTCACAATTGATTTCTTTAGTAAACATGGAAAGCTACCTTCTTCAAAAGACAAGTTTATTATATAACTTAGCGGATGACATATACTTGGTGCGCATAATTTAATGACATTTGTTGTAATGTCATCAATACCTACTGCTTTAGTGTTCTTAAGGTTTTTAATTGTTCCATATATTTCCATCGCATCAGTAGGCTCAAGGAAAATTGTTTCACGGTTGCTTTTACCAATAGATTTATTTATTTCATTAGGTTTGTATTTGAAGTTATTTTTGTTTGTCAGATTTATATAAAATTCGTTAAACATGTCACTCATATCCTTAGGATCATCATACGTCTCATTATCTTTAATTATCTTATGAATCTGCGTTTTCATGTTTTGGTCATTTACATTTTCATTAATTATATTCCACGTAGCTCTACACTTATTTTTATTGTTATCTATGTACTTTTTATTTTGTAATTGTTTAGATTTGTATATGCATTTTTTGAGTATATAAATATAGGATTTGTATTTATTATGACTTATTTTTCCTTTTGTTTTACTGTACTGTTGGCTAAGATAAAGACATCTTTTCCTTACACATGATCTCTTTATTCCTTTCGTTAACCATCTATTGCATCCCTTATTTGTAGACATTTTGATTGTATGTTTTGGAAAACACCGTAACCTATAACCAACCTCTTTCGGTGGTTTTCATTTTTGGTAATTAGTACCTGAGCGCGCCATGAAGATCTGCTCTCTTTGATAACACCATCAGCCAAAAGTTGATCAATTTCATCTTGTATGAATTTCAGGTCATCATTAAAATATTTCCGTAATTTTATGGCGATGGGTCTGCAGTTAGGAGATAAGTTGGAAAACAAATGTACTGGTGGAATATCAGCTGCGAGAACGCTACAGATTTGTAATGTCTTTCTAGGTCCTCCAAAAGATATTTCTAATTTCGAATGTTCTTGCAATATGTCATGTCCAATGATGACGTCAGCGCACAGATCTATGCTTTACTATGAGAAGGGGTGCTCGATTATAAACATTGTCGTTCAGCGTAATACTAGCTCGGAGTAGGCCTTCACAGTCAATAGTGCGTTTTGTTTGTGCCATAGTTATAGATACTCTAGTGTCTTCTTTAATGAACGAGTATTTTTTTGAAGAATTCATGATTAATGAAACTTTTCGAGCTTCCAGAGTCAATTAGGGTTTTAGCATCTTTGCCATTATTATATATTATATATTACCTTTATTGCTACTATGGACTTTTTGAGACTAGCAGGAGCTGCAGCAGTGATAACAAGACTGTTTAAGTTGTTCTCAGTAGTTTCAACAGGTTCATTTGTAGCGGTGGCATTGACATTGGGCTTCTTGCTCCTGCAAACATTTGCAAAGTGTCCTTTTTTATTACAGATCTGGCAGTTAGCATTCAGTGCTGCGCAGTTTTGCCGCTTATGGACTTTTTCACCAAAAAATAAACATTTCCTCGTATCCGTACTACTTTTGTTCGGTTTCAGTAGTGCCACAGCATAAGAAGAAGATTGTTCAGCGTCATTGGTTAGTTTATAGGCCTGGGTGTTCTTTTCTGCGGTCTCCATAGTCTGTGCTAGATTAAATGCTTCATCTAAATCTAACTTTGAGCTTTCCAGCAGCCTTTGTTGGATTTTATCAGACGTGAGAACCGATATGAATGAGTCTCTAATATATATTCACTTCTATTACATTCCGCATCGACCTTTTTAAACTGACAGTCCTTACTTAACAACTGTAGTTGTTGTAGATACTACTGTACACATTCGTTACTTTGTTGCTTCCTAGTAGCGAGCACGTGCCGAGCATAAATTTCATTTTTCGGTTTAACAAATATATTAGTAAGGGTTTCTATAGTAGTTTCATACCTTTCATTAGCGCTGATATATTGGAAAACCTTTGATGATACATGGCTAATAAGCTGTTGCATTTGTAACTTATTCAAAATATCCTTGTTCCCATCTTTGTTGGCTGCTAGGAAATTCTTGAACGTAAAAAGCCAGTGGCTCCATTCCTGAGCAGCAGTCGGTGACGTGGGGTCGAGGTCTAACACGACTGGTCGGAGAAATTTGTCCATAATCGTAGTAAGGGTATTACTTGCACAACGTTATCGCTTCAGATACATTAATTTTAGCAGAATAAATTGTTATGAAATAACAATCACCTTTAAATAGAAATTGGCTTTATTCTGCTAAAATATTTACATAGGTATGACAAATGTCGATATGTGACAACATCACAAAGGATAACAAAGATTTGCCGTTTTCTTCGTAAAACGGCCAGCTAGAATTCACCACACTATTCTTGCACAATTTTATTGCTCAATATATGACGGTATTGGGTACTATCCACACTTTGATTGCCCATAACGAAAAAGTTATACTACTGGTGCGCAGATGTTTGACCATGTCCCCATTATCATTAACAGAACATATTGATCTGGTAAATTCGTCATCGTGCTAGTTTCAAGTGATATCTTGTTCAATAAAACATCGCTGTGCAACGTGTTTCTGTAATGTGGAGACTTAATGTAACATAATGTACACTTAACACAGGTTAAACAACATGTTACATAACCTGTACGCACCTTAAAAACGAAGACATTCACATTCTACCTCTGTTTGCACCTTAGTAATAAAGACGTCCACAGTACAACTCGGTGCGGTATTTTTTTAGAAACAAATGTTTTCCTTCCGCTGTCACAAAAAAGTCAGGTGAAACTTCACGTAGTTTCTGCTTCAATAGTCTTTGAACAACGCGCGAATTTTGAACAAACTTTACACGTAATTACTCCGAATAAAGTTATGCGCTGTAGGAAATAACTCAGACATAATGTGACATTAATTTATTTAATTCAGAATATGTTAATATTTGAGCCAAGGTAACACTCGAATACATCATAAGATCGTCAAATATATCAGAATGTTAATCGAAGGGCAGACACGTCACGCACAGTATTGTGACGTATAGCTATCGAGTCAAGGTAGGTATATAGACCTCGAAGGCGTAAAGGCGACGATAAATCATTGCTCTCGAAGTTGGGTATCGTGTCGCGGCGACAAAATGTGCCGCGGGCTGTTCTTGCCTTCTCCCCGGCGTCGTCACCTCACACTCAGAGCTCAAGCACAGAATAAAGAATAGTACTAACGTACAGAAAATTCACTTGTCAAACCAATTTATTGAATTTGCGACTCTTGCTACTAAGCAACAAAGTGCAATTCAACTCGCATAAGCACTCAGTGCCTAATGCGATATTAACCTAACCGTTTCCTTTCTTTTCTAACACATAACGCTGTCACTGTCTGGCGCGGAGTGGCGCGCTAGGGTTGTTGACTTGCCGCTGCAACTATAATATTTATTCATCGTCTATCTACCTACTTGACCACGTACCTAATAATAAATAATTATCATATAAGTATCCTATTCCACTATTTGAGCTCGTAGAACAAATACCACAAAAATTCTGGTTGTTTACATTTTTACTATACTGATTCTTAGTTATTTCCTAAACGCGTGGACCGATTTACATGATTCAAACAGATAAAATGGTTTTTGAACTAGATCTTTAATTTGACACCATAATCGTTAAGATATCTCAACAAACAAAAAATCAAATTTTCAAGTTGCTCTCGTAATATAGGTAAATAAAATAAAATCAAATTTTCAAGTCGTTTTCGACACACAGTTAATTGAGCAATACTTTGCATTAGACTTGTGATGATACATTTTCGTTGTCAAAGGCGTTTAGGTATATAATTTGAACAGTGTATGAACACGGCGCGTGAGAATACGTAGCGGTCGCACTCGTTGCGTTGCGTGACGTCTAATGTGAGCGGCGCGCGGCAACCCACTAAATCCAACCACGTCGACGTGGTCGGCCGAGGTACTTGTAAGTTTGTACCTAAAATGCGAAGTGCGCCAGGCCTAGCTCAAGACAACTTCATTATAATCAATCAAACGCTCGCTCTCGCTGACAGACACTTTTAATTGAGGTTGTTACACCGCCCGTGACACTACCTACACTAAGCTACACAAGTATACACCTACAATAGACTCGCCACTACTACCCGCCCGATGCCAAAATTAATATTTAATCTAATCCATCATCTCATAACGACAACGCTTGAAAACGTTTTGAGGAAATTATAAAGCTTCAGTATGAAAAATGTTTCATAAAATTAGTTATGAAATGATGTCTTTAGTGTGTTTGAGCGGTAAACATTTTAGTAAACTTTCGTATTTTAATTTCCATCGTAGAAAATAGCGTCGCTTTAAGTGAGTTCAAGTGATTTGAGGTTGTGTCGTTTAATAATACGCCGTCTGTGCGTCGCCGATGTGTTTTTAACCAAAAATTGCTTCATACATTTCTAGAGTTCGTACTCCACAGCGGGCAGCACAGATTTTTTAAAGAAAAGTGTTATTTAAACGTAATGTAAGTAATACTGAGAGAGGACATTAGGAAAATCCCATCTTTAGGAGGTCAACTGGAGGTCAGGGCTTTTATGAAAATTTTAATCTTAGTGACATACACGCGGGCGTAGCAGAGGCATAAGCTAGTAATACTATATTCTTATATTAAGCTATTGCACGTGTGTGTCCTGCCTACATATGTATGTGTTTGTGTGTGTAGCGTGGTCGTCACGTGCCTCATTAACGTGATCACTCAGTGCCCGATACTCACCGACTACTCATTTACATGCACATGTCATGTACATTTTACATGAACAACAACTGTTCGACAACACAATACTGCAAAGTTTAAATTAAATCGGTTTAGTAGTAATCGCGTGAAGGAGTAACAAATATCCATTCATTAATCCTCACTAGCTTTTGCATTTCTTATAATAGTATGATGACAACTGTATGTTTTGTGAATCTGGAGTGAATTAGATAACAGCTAGATACTAAGTAATTGAAGTTCAATCATGTATTTACTCAATCCATTAGACATTAGTTCGCCTCATTTCTATATACGTTTCAGAAGATGTGACGCTGTTCTTGCTCCTACTGTTACTACCGAATGGCATATAATAGTGAGGCCTCGAATAGTGTGTATTCTCACCATCATTAATGAAGCAGTTAATCCATGGCATGTTAGAAATGTATATTATGATATCCTTTTTACATCTGTGTATGTCAGATGCTTACACGGAGGAATGAGTCTAACATGCAGCATCCTTAATAAAAACGAACCTGAGCTAGAATGCGGCACAACTGTATTGTGAACTACGACTGGCGTATTGGGTGTTTAGATATTATTAAATATTGAGCCTAACAATCTATAGTGATATATAGATTAAAACGGGTGCATGTTGATATTATTATTACTATTTTAGAATTAAGTCAGAATGACAGTGGGTGATATTTCAACTCTGTAAATGGAAGGTCTCTAATCAGCAAAAATGTTTACAATATCCCAAATTTCATTCGCAGCAAACAAAAGTTTTCCATAAAGCCAGCAAGAGGTCAGCACCTGTTTGCCAGTACAGTTTTGGTAATAGAGGCTTGGAGTGTATTTCCCCGTAATTCCGCCAGTGCAATTGACGCTTCTGATCATCAGCAAATAGCTGTTGTAATTTCCTGCCACTAGCCAATCACGGTAAGCCACCATTGAGGGCCCGACGGGTGCTCCTGGAATTCAACTCCAAATATTCTATAAAAGCGATTCAGAATCGAGACCCAAACCGATTCTTGGAAGCATTACATTACGATAGCCTCAGGGTGAAATAATGATCACAGAGGTTTTATGTTTTATACGTCGGAGGTTCGCGTAGAATCACAATTTCTTCAACTCGATAAAAGCTTTATGTGGCGTAAACACACTCAGAGTGCCTCCGTACGGACTATACGCTCTTATCAACTTTTCTTGTCATAATAAAATAATGAAAATATGTTAAAAGCTTACTTAAGACTTAAAGACAAATAAGTAAGTATGGTGAAGGCGGAGGGCTGGGAGGGCTGAGGTGAGGTTGGGGGGTAGGATGGAGGTAGTGGCGCGCTCGCAGCTCAACGCGATCTAATTCCGACGTCTCGCCGAGGCTTTTAGCCTGTCCATAATAACGCATTTATGTTTTTAATCTCTGCGCAAAGGGTCAAATGGAACTTCACTCGGCAACCTTTTGTCTTTTGAGCTAATCTTATTTTTGCGGTGCGCACCAGGTTTACTTAGGTAATTGATCCGCGCGTACTGAATGACTCCATTATGGCTCTCGGTAACGCATCGAGCCGAGACGTTTAGCGATGCTTTTATACAAATAAATGAAAATAAATGTACCGCTGCTATAACTGCTATTATACTATACTTGTCTAATTTAATTGCTGTAATTTTATCATTGGTAAATATTTTTTTCAAATATCCGTGCGGTGACGGATTAAGAATACGGAATGCCACCACCCCATATCATCCCATGGGTGTCGTAAGAGCCGACAGAGGGAGCATTATGTGCAGAGAACAACACTGCAAGAGAAGGAAAACTTGATACAATCCCTATACCAACCCGTTTGGCCAGCGTGGTATAGTAGGCCAATTCCACCTTTTAAAGGAGAGGCCTAGTCCAGCAGAGGACTGTTAAAGGCTGATGATGAATGAATGAAATATTTTTTTACGTACTAAGGAATGCCCGCGCCTTTTTTGAACATAATTGTTTTCTTGGGAATTTCAGGATATCCCTTCTCAATGCACCTCTACTCAAGGAATGTTCCTTGAAAGCGCAGGAAAGATGTAATTTTGCTTATAATTATGTTATTATAAGCAGAATTTCATCTTCCTGCGCTTAATAGTTTTGGCTGTAATCTGTCTGCCAGTCAGTCAGTAACGCAAGGTTTTTATATTGATGATTACAGATTTATGACAGTCATACAAATAGCTACTAGTAAACTTGGTGAATCGCTTGCGACCATCACGTGGCTAATATTGACGTCATATTCATTGAAATTAAACTACTTCAGTGAAACAAAAAGCTGCCACGTGTAAAGCTTGTTTCCAGCCATTTTTTGTTTCGTGGAATAAAAGGAACCAAGCAGACAAAGCTTTATTAGTGCAGCTCGGTGTTTGGTAGCTTGTTGCACAACAACAAAAACTTCTGGCTAAAAGCTCCAATGTTACTTTAATATGTGAACCGAGCCACATCGGAATACCGACAAAGCACAAACAGAATCTTCACTTAATTTGAATCTATTCAATTTGTTAGTTCCTCGAAGAAATTAAGAATGAATGCTTCTTGATTATTCAGTCACTCTTCACTGTTCAGTCCACTGTTGGACTAGTTTACTACACAGTAGCATTGTGAGTCAAAAAGAGGATTTGGTACAGGTTTTGATGTCGAATTTTCCGTATCTTTGCAAAGTTACGATTTCCCTTGTGTATTTGCCTTAGTCGGTTCTTACGATACTTACTGTATTATTAATCCTTAAGTAATTAATATTGTGTTGCCATTGTGGAAATCAAGATGATTCGTCAAGGAGCTTTATAATTTCTTTCTTTAAGCAGCAGTGGGACTGAGACAAAAATAGCACAAAACTATGCACTCTATAGAGCTTTAATAATACAGCGAAAACGTAAATTCTTTAAAAATTAAGCAAGTTTTGACATCAGGGAAAGATTTGAATGACTGTAAGTGAAGATACCATAGCCAAAAGTAAACCTAAAAACGTGTCTTTATAAGTATGAATATGAATTAAAAGTGTGTAGTTGTGAGTAGGGTGCGCGGCGCCCGCGGGCGCGTCTTAATGAAGTCGGCGCGACTGCGATCATTATAATTGCGATTATAATTAGAGGCGACGTGAGCGCCCTCTACCGCCGATGCTCTGTGTAATCGAGCGACACTCAATTCACCCAAACGGCGCATGAAACACTATTAGATAGCTTTGATGAATATTGTGTTGTACATTTAGGCCTATAACAAGTGACAGCATTTTGTTGTAGGTACTTACTTTGTTAAAGCTTCTCTCTATATTATTCTCTTCGTAAGAGTCTGTTGACGAAGGGTTATAAAATGTGACTGTCTATAAGACAACATTATGTTCAATAAACGGTAGCAGACTAATCACGACAGATAGGGCTGTAATCTATGGATCCGAAGAATTGTCTTGCAAGAACGCCTTTGAATACCACACCGTCTATATGAAAAGTTAAGAGAAATCTTGAAATGTTCTGACAATTAACCCAATATTCTCTCGTCATTATTTTGAGATGCAAGTATGAGGCATTAGTTTTATGATTAAACTGATAATAATTCTCTCTTTGGTAAAACCGAATCAAAAAGCAGGACTATTCATCATCACCATATCAGCTGACAGAAGTCCACTGCCTTCCTCAAGTCTCTCCACACAGACCGATTTTGAGCCATCCACAGCCATTCACCGACCGCGATCCCAACACTGCTACGACGCGACGCGGTGACGTCTAGTGCGTGGCCACCACTACAATAAGCAAAGTCAAAGTCAAAATCATTTATTCATTTAGGCCACAAAGTGACGCTTATGAACGTCAAAAATTAAAGTTAATAACTAGATGATTCTACATTTACATTTACTGCCACGTTCGCAATGCAATAGGTAGAACCACGAGAAAGAACGGGCAATTAAACTCGTGGCCACTCTTTTTAACTGCCAGTATAATGGTTTTACATCTTTGTAAGGAGCTGCAACTGTTTCACATTGTGAGTTATCTACTAATGCAAAAGTTAATAATTATTGATATCATACTCAAGCAATAAATTATGTTCATTTGGTAAGCCTCCCAAAGTGAATATGGTGAAACAGGAGCATCCACTTACGTCTTTTGATGTAGGCAACTCGTGAACATGACTGATCAGATCTATGGTGGAACAGTATATTCCGAAAAGTAATGGTATATAAACCTGCAGCAATTAACAATCTATTAGTTAGCAGTTCATGACCACATAAGTATATTACGTACCTTTATTGCTTCACAAGTCATCATTTTATTACCGTGTGTCAGTATTATGTGTCCAACTGAGACGTAATGCTGTGTGTGCAGGATGCGCTTTATTACAGCACAGCTTGCCTCATGTTGAGCGCACTGTGCTCCGCACCGCTTAGATATAAGCCTGATTACTCGCAGTGAACTCGATGTGACTCACTATAGCACCGGCGTCCCATCGAGTCAGATACAACAGTTGCCGGTTCCAGTCACAGCCAGTGATTGCCGCGTGACATAGCCTGCACAGATTTTATACGCAGTCTCTATACTACTCTACTTCTATCCTCTTAGCTGCCTAATAATATGTATTGTTTGTAGGTTAGAGAATAAATTGGCTAGTGCAATGCGCTGAAACGCTTCTCTTATTTTATAGCAATGTGTGATTGGCCCTCTACGGTGAACTGCACAATTAATAATTTTAAAAAGGCTAACGCTGTTCCAAGCCGATTTTCTTAGTATACGTATTACATCAATAAAAGTGTAAATTTAATATGTAAAAATATATTTTTCCATCTGAGTCTTCTTCCTTCACATCCTCTTCTTTTAGCCTGTGATGGCAGCCTTCATAGGTACATGGGTAGGATTAGCATTCGTCCCCCCCTGTGGGATTTCCGTACCTGTCGTGGTGGAAGGGCTCAGTAACCGTGGTTAGGGCACCCACGGTGGAGCTAAGCGAGATCCCGGGAGTGGATGCTCCGCGTGGGCTTGGAGGAGGCCTACGCAGGATACGTCCAAAGTTTCGGGTGCGGAGGACAGTTCTTTCTGTACCTCGAAGTCGCGGGCGTGGGAGGAGAGGCGTGTCGGTGTTGCGTTGCCGCGTGCCCCTATCTTCCGCGACCAAATGGGGCGCACTATTTGTTGCGTCGCGGTGGGGCCGCAGAGGAAGAGGAGATGCGGGGTTGACAGGTTGCCATCCTCCCTATCCTCTGCGACCGTTTTAGTGCCTGCTGACGGGAAAAGGCAAGGAGACGGCGGCGGCTTAGTGTCCGCGCCGCCTCCCAACTCATAAGGAGACGAGGCCCGCCAACACCAACGGCGGGCCAATCCCGGGCGGGGTCACGAAAAAGTATGCTATCTGCGAATCACATAACCCCGCCACTACACGGGATCCGTAGGGACACTGAGGTGGTTTTAGTGAGCATGTCCCGTCTTTAGGGGAGAGCCCCCACACACCTCCTCCGCCAGTTCCAAGCCCGGTCAATCACACTCTGGCTGGGTTGGCGTCGAGTGGAGATGGCTCAATACAAAGGATAAGCATTCGTAGCTCATTGTCTGTGTTACTGATACTAAGTAGGAGATTGTTCGATTTTCATTCAGAATAAAATTTGGTATAATGAACACAACTACCTACGTAGTAACGAATTCTTTTTTGTATCAAATTAGTTGACTCTGTATAAATAATTATTTCAAGATGTTATTAACTTCTGTAATAGCCTATCATTAAAACTTATTGACCTTTTACGAAAATACTAGATGACGCCCGCGGTTACACCCGCGTTATTTAATGCTACTGCTCCGCTTCTGTGGTTCAAAGCGTGATGTTTTATAGCCTATAGCCTTCCTTGATAAATGACCTATCTAACACTGAAAGATTTTTTTCAAATCGGACCCGTAGCACAGAATAGATAGTACTTACGTACAGAAGCATCACTTCGCAAACCAATTTAAAGAAATTGCGACTCTTACTACTAAGCAACAAAGTGCAATTCAGCTCGCATAAGCACTCAGTGCCTACTGCGATATTCACCTAACCGTTCCCACTCTTTTCTAACACATAACGCTGTCGCTGTCTAGCGCGGCGTGACGCACTAGCTGTCGCGCTAGGGTTGCCGTCTGTCGACTTGCCGCTGCTACTATAATATTTATTCATCATCTATCTACCTACTTGACCACGTAATAATAAATAATTATCCTGTGTTTAATGCGTATGGTTACACGGTAAATTTTATTAAATTAAAACAATCCTAGAAATTATATCCTTGTTTAATGTTTATTGATATTTTTTGATGATTTATTTCAAGTTGGCTTGACGAATTCTTAGGAAGTATTTTGCGTCTTTTCGCTAGGTATAAATAAGTAACTGCACCTTATTAAAGCTATTAGTAAATTCTGAGTCTAGGTATGTAACTACTTACTTACTTAAGCAATTATATTTTACTTTAAACTAAAAATTTCAAGGAATCAAATTTTATGAGTAATCAGCACGATTATCTAAAATATGCAGATAAGTAAGTGGTAGGTGGGTAGGTCAAACATACAACGCATAATGTGTGTGAAATGATGCATTGAGTACCTATTAAGTATCTTACCTAACCTAACACCTATTAAGTACGTACTTTGGTATTAATAAGTTTAGCTTACCTTGCCGCATCTGTAGGTAATGTAAAAAATGACACACTTTTATCTCCCTTTTTCAACACACATCCGTGAAATGAGCATTACTTTGCACCAGACTTGTGATGAGACATTTTTGTTGTTCACTATTAAAATTCACGTTATTAGCAAAGGTCAGTGGGCACCTTAGTATGGAAACCATACTCATGGCGGACACAAACGAAATATAGCAGAGTGTATACATCTATGGCTCTCATTTACTATGGCACTAGTCGCATTAATGTGAGCTACGGGAATCTCAAAAAAATTCAAGTGTTATCTATGTATATATCTCATGCACCACGCTGTACGGTGTCGATATTATTTTTATGCCTTTATAAGATGAATAAAAACCTTTGATACCTTCGTTAGTTTTCTTTTTTAAAGGATCCTATACATTTTTCTCCGTTGATTTTTAATAACACAGTTGAATGCAATGAACGGTCATATTATTCCACTTTGTTTAAAACTAGTTTGGTTAATGTCCGCCACTGTTCGCAAAGCGGGTCAGATATGCCCAATGACCTTTAATAGCAAAAATCGCTCTACGTGCGAGCGGTGACAACCATGACAACCGACTAACGACGCGGGCTTGGAAGCTGCGCGAAAGTGTAGTCACTTATCGCTGTAGGTACGGCCGTGTGAAGGAGGCCTGCCCGTAGTTCCTAATATTAGCGCGTTCAACCAAAAAAACAAACTCTTCAGCTTTATATATTAGTATTAGATTATTCAAAATAGTACTTTCAATTTGTCCGTGTGGTGACAAATTAAGAATACGGAATATCACCACCCCATATCATTCCATGAGTGTCGTAAGAGCCGACAGAGGGAGCATATTATGCAGAGAACAGCACTGTAAGAGAAGGAGAAAATAATACAAACCCTATACCAATCCGTTTGGCCAGCGTGGTATAGTAGGCCAATTCCTCCTTTCAAAGGAGAGGCCTAGTCCAGCAGTGGACTGTTAGAGGCCGATGATGACTTTCAGTTTGAATTATCTTCTTTAACTTAACTGGTACATCAAAAACTTGGCATTGGTACCATACGGATAAACCATCCAGTAGGTCTGTCCTGAAACCTTTTTGTTAATCACATATATCTTAATTCTGTGGGAGGATATAAACCGCATTCCAGGCCGCGTTAGAGGTAACGAGCTAACCACTTACACCACTCAGTTAATTGTTAAGTTCAAATCACTGTTATTTATACTTAAACTACTACGTTTATACGTATATTCGGATCATTGAGTCAACTGTAACAAATTATTGTTTTATATCACAAACGTTTATGGGTCTTATATTATGTGTAACTATACTCCCTGACAATAAACATATTAATTTTAAACTTATCTTTTTTTAGACTCACGCATGTTTCACCGAATGGATAGGCATAGGTGTAATATTACAACCATATTTCGCTTAAACTACTTTAAACTTATCTAATTGTTATTAAATATGTACGGGCCAAGAATTGTTATGTTTGAGCAATTTCGTGTTTGGTGAACAAGCAGTAAAGAGAAAGCTGTGTTTATGAAATAAAACTTATAAGCACGTAGGAACAATTAACGAGTAAAGCGTAATCCTCCTTGTAAGCCTCCTGGATGCATCATCACACATTCTTGTGCTGCATCAACCACTGCTGGACATAGGATATTTCTAATTTGCATTGACTCACAAAAGCATTGTGATTCAGACGGGTTGGTATAGGGTATGATAGCAAGTTTGCTGCCTTTTACGAACGATATTTGTTTTTATTCCGTCACCAACGTTACATCATCATCCGCCTAGCGTTATCCCAGTTTCAACCTGGGGTCCGCTTACTAGTCTAACCGGATTTGACTGAATGTTAGCTTTTCCAGGGAGCGACTGCCTGTCTGACCTCCGCAACCAGAAGGGATAGCGATATTCCATGGTTTAGACTAGTGCCAGTTTATTTAGAGGTACTGACGCCCTATTACGACTGTCAAAGATCTTCATGACAACCGGAACCGACGGCTTAATGTGCTCTCTGAGGCACGGGACAAGCGGTAATTAACTGTAAGTTACTTAAATAGTGATACGGAGAACTTAATCACGATTATTGCTCCTCTGACAATATTTATAAACCAGATACGTAAAAGAAGAAATCCTTTTTGTGCGCAAAAAACGTATCAGACCAAAACGCTCGTTCGTGACTATGTTTTCTTACTTTCCAGCAAAGTGAACGCGGCCAAATGCCGAACGACAGTCATGTCACGTATCAGACGCGTGTTTGTCATGTGCTCGACACGGCGACACTACAATCCGGTGCGGACGCGATACCGTTTCCATTGACCAGCGTTTCATCTGACTTCAGCAAAGCGGTTACGTCAGTTTAGACTACAGTTGACATTTATGTGTATACCAGACTTCACCTACGTGAATAAGGCTTAATCTCTCTCAGGAATCACGCTATCGTCAAATACGTACAAGAATCCGTTCAGAAGTTTTTGAGTTTTACGCCTTCATACAGACAGAGAGGACGAGAAAGGGACTTCATTTTGTCATATGTTTAGGACAGAGAGGTTTACTAGAGTAAATTTAATAGTCATTCGCATCATCCAATTTTTACGATCATCGTCAGTTGTAGTTGTTACAGGTTTCAAAAGGTATTCTTGTACGTGAAAGTTGATAGTCGTAGAGCACTGCTTGTTCCAGCGCAAATGTACCGGGAAAGTAAAAGCCTCTCATGCATACAAAAATAGGTGAATAAAATAGTGTCGATATTGTTATGTTTCATTGGGTGAGTGAGAGCGTCGGAGGAAGTTCTTCCAGATAGTTAGAAGCAATTGGAGTGTTTCCATGGTTTTCCTTTTGTGGTGCTAACAGAACAGAGTCATTTATGAGCGTCATACCTAATGCTTATCAATAGGTGAACTAGATGTTTCGTGTGGTGATAGACTAAGAAACGACCTCAATTCATTATGTGTTTGTCGTAAGATACGACTTAGAAAAATACACGTAGCAAAAGTATCTTTGTTCTATATCCAGCAATGGACTACGAGAGGCTGTATGATGATAGGAGTGATTGAAGCAAGCATGTCAGGATCGTTGCAAATGGCGTTCCGTAGTCTCCGCCTGAGCAAACATGCATGAGTCTATGTATGTTTGATGGTTGGTATAGATATATCGGATACGACAACAAAGGAAAATAAATAAAGTGATAAAAGAAAATAATTATTGTTTGTCAGTGCGGCTCACACGTTCCTACATACGTTTGAGATAATAACCGACTGCGCGACGCAAAGGAGGGTAATGTGTTTATCAGTCTATGTATGTATGTATGTATGTTTGTTTCTATGTGGCGTTCTAGAGACCAAACGCGTAGGCCGATTTTGATGATTCTTACGTCAATCGATTCGTCTTAACCTTGCGAGTGTCACTAAAGACATGACAGTTATCATAATTCACCACAGCGTCAACCAGACGCCATATTGTCAAAATGAAAAAAAAATATGTCGATGAACTATGTCATGTGGGGTGTCGTTGAATAGGTATTTTAAAATCATATTTAGGTTTCTTTTACCATTTTTCATTTAAAATAATAGTTTAGGAGATATAACGATGTAAAGTTGATTAACAAAAAAAAATCTCGCTAATTTTCATACTTATTGATTTAAGTTTTTATTTCAAGTATAAACGATATACAAACACTTGATTGCGAAATTTACCATCTTATAACGAAGTCAATGAATCGCAACTAAAAAGTATAAAATAAAAAATAATTTAAAGCAAAACAAAAAACCCGACTGCATAAAAACTAAAAAGAAAGAAACAAGCCCAGTAGTTTAGAATTCTGTTAAGTAATATGCAGAACAGAACGACTCACAGTCGGGGCCCCTTAGGCAGATTTGAATGTGCCCCGACTGTGAGTCGTTCTGTTCTGCATATTACTTAACAGAATTCTAAACTACTGGGCTTGTTTCTTTCTTTTAAGTTTTTATGCAGTCGGGTTTTTTGTTTTGCTTTATTTATAATTCCATGAGTGATTTGTTTGTAAGCAGTCGGAAGTAAACACAACGCTGAGAGTGTCAGCGTTACATCAACACATTTGCAAACGCTGTTGTTTGTTTGTATCGTCGCTAACACGACGAACCGAAACCAAGATTTATTTGTACCTAAGTAATTCGTGCTTTAAAAGCTAAGATGTACAACTGATGGGTTTTTAACACGCGATTTGTAAAATAATATTATTATGTCACATTTGCGTAATGTTTCAAAGTTCACAATCGTTAGTTTTTTATTTATATTTTTCATAGATTCTATTTTTATTTTTCATAGATTCTATTTTTATTTTTCATAGATTCGCGCTTTTCGTAGCCAGTTCTACGGTCGAAAGTGAACGACCAGAATCATAGTAGAAATAACAAACCAGTCTTCATGAAATAGTTTGAATAATGTAAGTTTAAAGTACTTAGATTAATTCGATATTGTTGACAAATAGTTCTTCTAAAGCATAAATATCGAAAAGTCGACAATATTCTTGCATTGAGCGTTGTTGTGAGATTATAACAAACGTACTTTCTCCATTTTAAACAACCTAAAGTAGCGTGTAGAATACATACCATACGTCCCAGAACTAAGACAATTCGCTGTTCCTTGGAATTCAAACTTATTCATCTCTATTTCCACAAACATGCACCATCTACATGTGAGACGCGTACATACACTACAAGTACTATATCGTAGTGTTGCGTGTACTTCTTATTTATGAATAAATGTGACAGCACCAGTGTCGAGAACAGATGTGCGGTGTTCCCCTGTACATCCAATCTTCTGTACATCGTAGTAACCAATGAAAGTGTTGGAGTTTGAATCATAAATATTATCACCTACCTTTGTTCCCGAGTCACAAACTTGGTATCATAAATCGACTGAACTCTTTATTGAAGGCCTCGGGAACTAGATTCGATAAGTATTCCGAGAAGCCGGTGCGACGATTTGTCAAGACAGGCACGTGTGAGGCAAGTGAATACGGTAGATTGCCAAATTCTAAATTTTAGTAAAATTTTACATATTTACATGGTATTTTCTTGGGCTTAAACGAACGTTACATTGAAATCAAACTGCGGTTTACGGATTGTATCGCGTTATATTGGTTTGGAGACATCCTAAAAACAGGACAGGTGAGAAGTACCCTGAACAGAAGAGCATGCATGAGGAATCTAATAAGAGTGAATGAAGCAAGAGAAATTTGTCTGGATCGTTGCAAATGGCGTTCCGTAGTCTCTGCCTACCCCTCCGGGAAACAGGCGTGAGTCTATGTATGTATGTATATTGGTTTACTGCATTACATTTAAATCGAATAATCTTGAAACTATATTTTATGCCGTGTGGTTGACGGCATAGAATACAAGTGTCACCACCCCCTATCTTCCCGTGGGTGTCGTAAGAGGCGACTAAGGGATAACACGATGCAAATACCATCTTTGCGTAGAGACGGAAGACTCGACATCAAACCCTATACGACATAAATGTGCGCGTGGGATCGGGAGGTCCCGGGTTCGATTCCTGGGTCGGACAGTGTTATTGGGTTTTTCTGTCACGAAATTCTCAGTAGCAGCACGGAGTCTGGAAATGTGCCCGGTACGGCAATAGGCTCGCCCCTTATTACGTGGGACTAAAGTATATTCCAGACCACATTACAGGAGTCGTGGTCACTGAAGACTGAGGTGAGACTTTGTTTGACAACTACTTTTTTAAATTTCCGCGTGTGCTAGCCCATGTCGTGATCTAATACTTACATACCCTTCGTGGTATACAAAGTATACATGTTATTAAATATGTATAGAGCCTAGAGAGGTGGTTTAAGGCGTCGGCTAGTACCTGTTACATAGGTCTCCCGCAGGTTCATTACGGTGCCACTGTTTGCCTTTATAACTTCATAATAAATCCTAAAATTTCATAACGCGCTTGGCGCGGCGGCAAATTGTGCGGACGTCCTAACAAAACATACACTCCTGTATTTATTCTATATTAAACGGATTTGGAGAGACCCCACGCACCGGCAGCGGTACCGGCGCGCGGCGCTCAAACAACCCCAACTATTTTTACTACAGATTCATTTATATTACTTTAATTGAAACAGCACGGATAGTTGGGTAACAACGTGAAACTTTCCAGCGTATGTTCAGTTTTTGTTGTGAAAATATGTAAATGGCAACAGTGGCGATCGCCAATCGCAAACTTGGAAGTTTGTCACAAGTGCGGCCGAGCGACCCAACTACCAAGCGAGACCGATATGTGCACACTTTGTTTGTGAACAATTCTGAGATATTTTTAGTTGTATAACAATATTTACATTTCAAATCTATTTTTAGTTACGTAATAAAGTATTGAGCTGTTTGATTGTCAGCGTTTATGGTAGTTTGAAGACATGATTAATTATAATAGTAATATGTATGTTGAAATGATTGTCTATAATCACATATTGCTAGTTCACAATAGATATTGTTATGTTCATATTCTTGATACACATGTCACAAGTCTTCATGACAGCGTATTACTTATTTATGTATGTTTATTTGTGTAATACTAACCGGCACACGTAACATATTTAAAAATATATATCATGGGTACGATGAGGCTGACATACCTTTGTAAGGTAAAAGCCTCGAAATAAAGTAGAATAAAAAAAAATATATATATATATATATATATATATATATATATATATATCATGTGCAGGGTTGAAGCACAGTTTAACCTTTCGTCGCAAGCGGAAGGTGTCAGCAGCAATGCTGTGTATGTGGGCTACATGAAGGCATTGCTAGAGATTTAAGCCGCGCACATATTGCACTCTAAATGACTCATAAATCACACAGCTAAGACTGAACTCACACCGAAAGTCCTGCGACCGGCATAGTTCTAGTCTCAAAGTATTTTACCTTCTAAGGTATAATCTAAGTCTGTGCGTAGGATTACTCCATTGTGAAAAGTAATATCACCCAATATGTTAGAGAAAATGAAGGCTTTAAATTGTTTAAGACTAAAACTGTTGACGCTTCGCGACACGCCACTGGTCTCTCAGTGTGAATTGAGCCTAAGAGAAGTTTCGCAAGTGTAGTGGCGTCAACAGCTCATAACACGCGCTATGGAGACAAAGTGCGAACATATTGCGTCTGTACCTGCCATGTCATGGATTTTATATAAAAACTACTTTAATTATTTAAGGGATAATCTGCACCTGCTACACTATATGCGCGATACTTCGTTTGCCTACTAGACGAACGATGTCTCGTTCTTAAGGTTAATACTCTCGTATTCATTATGCATGGAAATATCACAAGCCATGCAACTTTCATTTTACTTATAAAATGCCTTTAGCTGTCGATGAGTGTGCTACATATTACTAATTAGACTTTGCCGAATAGTCACTAAGACAACAGGTACCAATGGCCGCGAATATACATAGGTGCATTACATTAGGTATCGAATACTGTAGATGCGAATATATTCTTGACTGTCTGTGACTGTGACTTAGTGCATCCATATTATTCTAGTCTAACCTTTTTTCACAGAATATTTTTTTTTCCACAGGACGACGATCTAAAATCATAGCCGTATTCTCTGATTTAAGACCAGTGTCACTATAGCGAATGTTAGAGATAACCTCAACCAACGTCTTTAAATGCTCACAGAGGCACGGATGGTGTGACTCCTATGATCACTCATCCATAAGCCAAACTTTGACAAACACTCGCAACATTGTGACGATTAGGAAATGTTCGGTCGCTTTTGTGTCACAGGCCCCTTAATATTGGGATAGTAACTGTTGTTTGTTACAGTTATTTTTGTGCTTTGTAAAATATTGTAGAATGTAAGACAACGTCATCATCATGTCGGTCGGTCGCTTCGTCTGTCTGAAAAGGAATGACATCCTTTGGGCTGCGCAGATTGGGCTGCGGAGGTGGATAGATCGTTGTCCTTTCTTGACGTAAAAGTGACAGTTAAAGACAATGGTACCCTGGGACACACTGTATACAGAAAACCGACACACACTGACAGGTATCTCAACGCGTTTTCACATCATCACCCGCGACACTTGGCATCCGTTGTGACATCCCTAGTGAACAGGGCGTATGACCTCTGTGACCCTGAACACTTAAACAGTGAGCTCTCACATGTTCAGGAGGTACTTAGACGTAACGGATACAAGAATGAGATACACCGTCTGAAGAGGAGGGACCGTAAACCTGAGGTGAGCAGGGTGCTGGCTTACATGCCTTACCTAAAAGGAGTAACGGACAAAGTTGGAACAGTACTAAAGAAATACTCCATTAAGACTGTATATAGTCCGCTTTCCAAGATAGCACACAATCTGCGCAGCCCAAAGGATGTCATTCCTTTTCAGACACCTGGCGTCTACAAGGTCGATTGCAGTTGTGGTAGCTCCTATATCGGACAGACCAAGCGAACAATTGCGGAAAGGTCAAGGAACATATCGCAGCTGTGAAAAATCGACAAGTAAATAAGTCCGCTATAGCTGAACATTTATTGGAGTCTGGACCAAACCACTGGATAGAACTACATCAACCACAGGTCTTGTCCACCGAACGTCACTATTACTCCAACCGGGAGGATGGATTTAGATTATCAACAACTTGGAATCCAGTCATCAATAAGTGTAAACACCGCCGTAATGATACAGCTCATTAGTGTGTAGACGTCATTAATGTAGTGTGTCGAGGTACCGACAGTGCAGTTAAAAACAAAAATAAAAATCCAGTGAGGGTAGGTGCCAAAACCCGCACAACACAAGGACGGCGCTGAGCTCACCAGTCCCGCCGCGACCACGGCTGAAGCAAGTCAGCCGAAACGTTGGCAAAAAACCGAGGTATTTATGCCTTAAATATAAGATTTATCGCGAGTAAGACCCGCTATATAACCTTGTATAATGTATACTAATCGCGAAAGTTTAAAATCGTTTATTGCAAACCGTTACGGGCCGGAAAATGTGATAATAATTAAAAATCTTGAATCCCTTCGGATAAAGCGGGTATGTCTAGAAACTTCACTAAGTTTTTTGACGAAGTGTCGTGATAGCCAATTATTACCCGTTGGAGTACGTATTAAACAACGTAAAGATATTCCGCATTCCGAGGGCATTCTACATAATGCCAGTGTACGTCTTTTGAGACAATTAATCCGCAACTGTCGGTACGAGTTGTGTGGTGTACAGTGTGACTTATATAAAGTTCATACAAAGTGTTGTGAAGTGTTTTCAAATAGTGACTTCAACTTGTGCGATCGTGTCACGTACAATCAAGCTAGTCGCATTTACGATCTGCGTACTCAACGTCACAACAAAAAGTTCGATAAATTAAGGAACCGTAAGGAGAGGCAAGCCGGTAAAAATGGATACCCCGACAATCAGCAAACGATAATTAATTTATCGGATTACGTTATTGATAGCACGACTCAAAGCGTACTGGCTAAAGGGTTAAATTACGCTTTAACACCTAAACGGATTCCGTACGAGAATGTCATAAGCAGCATCGAAGAGGTTATAACGCGCAACAAGTTACCGTCTAACGATGCGGATACACTTAGACAGGATGTTGCCGTTATTTTACGTAAATCGAAGCCCCCGAAACCCAATATCTCCACAGAAGAGCGTCAGTCACTAAAAACATTGCGTGATGACACGAACATTTTAGTGCTTAAAGCTGATAAGGGCAACGCCACTGTGGTGATGAATACTTGTGACTATGACAATAAATTAAGGAATCTGTTGAGTGATACACTTATATACAAACCTGTGTCTTATAACCCGACGGCCAGAGAACAAAACGCATCAGGACTTTAATAAGGGACCACAAGCACTTATTCACGGAAGATGATTATGAACGTCTACACAAACCTCAAATAGTGCAACCACCCAAAATATACGGTTTACCCAAAGTTAAAAGCCCAAAGTATGTCATTCCTTTTCAGACAGAAGTAGTGACGTCATGTATTAACAATCAGCGCAAGTCTCATGAAAATAAATTACTTAGGTCATTAGTTAGTTATTAATATCGGTGTATACGCATTATACAAGGGTCACTTTCCTACAACGACACCGTTGGATTTTGATTCTACACCATTAAAATTCCTAGTTTACTTCATCACTCTCATTACTATTAAAATTATCGTTAACATATTATTATTTAAAAGCATTAACAATTAATTATTAACATTTTTAAGGTACCTACTATCCACTTCCTTTAAGAACTTACCTACAACCTAGTTTATATGATTCCCCCCCTCCGTGGGATCTCCACCTTGTCGTGGTGGGGGGGCTCAGTAACCGTTCTCAGGGGATAGTTCTGTCTGTCCCTCGCAGTTGGGTGCGGTCGCGGGAGGAGAGGCGTGTCGGTGTTGCGTTGCCGCGCGCCCTATCTCCCACGACCAAATGGGGGCGCACCATTGTTGCGTCGCGGTGGGGCAGCAGAGGAAGAGGAGATGCGGTGTTGCGTTGCCGTATCATCACTTAATGGCGGTCGCTCATAACGCGGTGCAAAACGGGCGCTCGTAAATAACTCGCCGATGGAAAAGCCACAGATTCGGCCCCTAATTAAAAGTAATAAACATTTTACCTTTAAAATCTTGAGTCGTTGGTCCCAAGTTTGTACAAGTGGTTGTCTCGGTTATATTGTTCACGCCGGATGCTGTACCTTCGGAGAGCCACCTGCGATGTGCACCGTGTATTGAACTGCATTTTAGAATAACATTACTGGTTACAATAACAATACATAGGGTTCCCTTTAAGAACTTAGGGTCCCAAGCCAACCTCACCTGCAAGTGGTGCACCTGCCAATCAACGGACGAGGCTCTGGCAAAAAAAAATATCCCGATAAGCGGCAATAGGTTCGCCACCTATTACGTGGGATCAAAACACTGGCGAAAAGTGGGCGTTTAATATGCCTTCGCCTACCCCTTCGGGGAAACAGGCGTGAGTCTATGTATGTATGTATATATACACAATACAATACGGTAATTTTACTGTCATCTCCACTGACACAGATGATTTCAAATCCAGGCGGATCATTTTTCCATATGTACGTGCTGTTCAAATCCAAAAATCATAATGATATGCATTTTGCACAACATCATCATCCTACGCTTTATACTCAATACTAGTATAGATACCAGAATATACAAAAAAACACCACGGTATAGTACCGTGGTATTTTTTTTTTTTGTATTTTTAGTAAAAAAGTGACAAATACAAAGACAGATAAACATCGCGTACAACAAATCAGTAAATCAAGCCGTTATCAATATAAAGTTGTTACTATCTCAACAAATGCACAAAACATTGGCCTGCAACATATATTTTTGTAAATTTTCTTATCAAATTGGCAATAGGTTACGAAAGCTGGCGGCGCGCCAAACCATACAACACTTCGATACAAAGGCTCTCATCTGGAGGCCCCACAAGAAAAAAGTTGCAAGCCAAAAATACACGGACGGGAACGGACGAGAACGATCGTGATTGTGGCTCGGGCAACCAGAAGGGGTGAGGTAGAAGGAGGGAGGTAGATGGAGGGGGGTGAGGTGCAGTGACAGTTGCAGAGGGATGGTAGTTTGTTAGAGTCGCCGCGAGACGGATCCGCAAATAAAACTTACACAAGGAACTTGTTAAGGCATGTATTGAGACTAACTTATCGAGTGCAACGAAGACACACTGCGTGTAAAGTCGAGAGCCTGTTTTGACCCGCATACCTGACATCAGCATGCACAAGCTTATTAGAAGCACGTCTCAAATTGCGTGAACATGTCATAATGTCATTATCATCATCATCAGCCTGCTATAGTACACTGAGTAACAATGTAAATGTTTGCAATTACGCATCCTTGTATCTGCATAAACTAATCACGCAAGACCGCACATAATGAAACAAAACTAAAAAAAAATAGAAAGCTGTTTCTTAAGCTAGATAGGTATATCAAAACTCATATGTATGAAGATGTCATGGGATGCGTTCAAGACTTTTTTTCTCATAAAAGAAACCATAAAAATCTCTCCACCATAGACCACATAATTCGTTCCGTGTGTGACGGTGTAAGCCCCATCATTTGTCAGAGCGCATGCTGGCGCCGTGATTGAGTACATTAGACAAATACGTATACACGCACGCAGGCACATATATGTGTAACGTGTGTACACAACACACATAATTATATCATGTATATTGCGGAGATTATGTGGCTTGTGAGTGATATGTCATATTATAGAGCGGCAACTTTATACAAGAACTCGGCAGGAGCTGGCAGTTTATCCGACTATCTATTTGACCAATTATCGTTGATTTAATTTATCCAAATACAATAGCCGCCAAATATAATGGCAGCGATAGCCGAGTGGTGAGACCGACAGACTGTTACGCAGAGGGTCTCGGGTTCGAATCCACGGCACGCACCAATAATTTTCGAAGTCAAGTGCGTAATAAATTGTTAATTATCGCTTGCTTAACGGTAAAGGAAAACATCGTGAGGAAAACTGCAAGGAAGGGGACTGTCAGACTAGGATAGGATAGGGGGATAAAGGATAGGGAGGATGGCAACGCAACACCGCATCTCCTCTTCCTCTACGGCCGCTGGGTGTTTTGGCGCCGGAGCCCAACACCTTCATCCGCCGCCAAGGGGGTTTCGTTCGGGGCCCGCCTGACCATCTGGCGGGCCAATACCCGTTTGGGGGTAGCGAGGAATGCTTCGGTGAAACCCTACACTCCGAAACATGGGTACATGAGGAGCACGGGTTGGTTTTTAGTTAGTAAGAGTCTGACAGTCCCCTTCGTCCTTTCCCCAGGGCGGAGGGACTCCATGAGGATTTTCCAACCCGAAACAAAAAAAACAAAGTTTATATGATTTAATTAAAGAGCTGTCGAAGTTGTTCCATATCAATTTATTTTCCCTGTAGCATATTGAAGTTGTAATATTGTTCAGATTCTAACTATATCTCCGTCAAATGGTTTGAATATTTGTTTTTAAACATCTTTGCTCTTGCATATAGAAATGTCGTAATGTACATAAATATAATTTATTATCTACAAAAGTTATAAATTAGATCATTATTATCTATGAAGCCAATTAATAACCGCATTAAATACCATGAATATTTATTTATATATTAAATACCATAATTGGCATAATTATCGCAAAATTTCCTGGTATCGTATAATTCACTTTGGAGTGATTTCATAGTCATACAATCATATTATATTTTTTTATCATCAGCCCTGCATACAGTCCCACTGCTGGGCACGGGCCTCTTCTCACTATGAGAAGGGTAAGGCCACCACGCTGGCCAAGTGCGGGTTGGCAGACTTCACATGTCTTTCGAAAACATCATGGAGAACTCCAGTTTTCCTCAGCAGAGACATGCAGTTTTCCTCACGATGTTTTCCTTTACCGTTAAGCAAGCGATAATTAACAATTTATTACGCACTTAACTTCGAAAATTATTGGTGCGTGCCGTGGATTCGAACCCGAGACCCTCTGCGTAACAGTCTGTCGGTCTCACCACTCGGCTATCGCTGCCATTATATTTGGCGACTATTTTATTTGAATAAATTAAATCAACGATAATTGGTCAAATAGATAGTCGGATAAACTGCCAGCTCCTGCCGAGTTCTAGTATAAAGTTGCCGCTCTATAATATGACATATCACTCACAAGCCACATAATCTCGGCGATACACATGACATGTGTGTTGTGTACACACATTACATATATATGTGTGTGTGTGTGTGCGTATGTCTAATGTACTCAATCACGGCGCCAGCATACGCTCTGACAAATGATGGGGCTGACACCGTCACACACGAAACGAATTATGTGGTCTATGGAGGAGAGATTTTTATAGTTACTTTTATGAAAAAAAAAGTCTTGAACGCATCCCATGACATCTTCATACATATGAGTTTTGATATACCTATCTAGCTCAAGAAACAGCTTTCTAAAAATGTATAGTTTTGTTCCATTATGTGCTGTCTTGCGTGATTAGTTTATGAAGATACAAAGATGCGTAATTGCAAACATTTACATTGTTACTCAGTGGACTATATAATAGCAGGCTGATGATGATGATGATAATGACATTATGACACGTTCACACAATTTGAGACGTACTTCTTATAAGCTTGTGCATGCTGATCTCAGGCATGCGACTCAAAGCAGGCTCTCGACTTTACCCGCAGTGTGTCTTCGATGCACTCGATAAGTTTATCTCAATACAAGCCTTAACAAGTTCCTTGTGTAAGTTTATTTGCGGATCCGTCTCGCGGCGACTCTAACAAACTACCGTTCCCCTGCAACTGACCCTGCACCTCACCCCCTCCGTCTACCCCCCTCCTCCTACCTCACCCCCGCTGGTCACCTGAGCCACAATCACGATCGTTCTCTTCCGTTCCCGTCCGTGTGTTTTTGGCTTGCAACTTTTTCTTAGGGGGCCTCTAGACGCGTGCCTTTGTATTGAAGTGTTGTATGGCTTGGCGCGCCGCCAACTATCGTAAGATATTGCTGATTTGATAAGGAAATTGCGAAAAGTATATGTTGTAAGGTAATGTTTTGTGCAGTTCTTGAGATAGTTACAACTTTATATTGGTAACGGCTTGATTTGATGTATGCGATGTCTATCTGTCTTTGTATTTATCACTTTTTTACTACAGCTACAAAAAGAACACCACGGTATACCGTGGTGATTTTTGTATATACTAGTATCTATTGACCAGTATTGAGTATAGATTGTAGGACGACGATGAAGAGCAAAATGCATATCATTATGATTTTTGGATTTGAACAGCACGTACCTACATATAACAAAATGTTCCGCCTGGATGTGAAATCATCTGTGTCAGTGGAGATGACAGTAAAATTACCGTATTGTATTGTGTATATGCTAAAATTAACCAGTAATGTTATTCTAAAATGCTGTTTAATACACGGTGCTCTTCGCAGGTGGCTCTTCGCAGGTACAGCATCCTGCGTAAACAATACGACAGAGACAACAACTTGTACAAACTTGGGACCAACGACTCAAGTTTTTAAAGGCAAACATTTTACTTTTAATTAGGGGCCGAGTCTGTGACTTTTCCATCGGCGAGTTATTTACGAACGGCCGTTTTGCACCGCGTTAGGAGCGACCGCCATTAAGCGATTATAAGTAAATGCATAAATTCATGGGAAACTTGGACCCAACCAGGTAAACATGAGTGCTTCATTATGAGAGTATTGTCTATGGAAATAAGGATGCCACTGTCCAAATATATAGGTCAGCAATGAGACAGTTAACATTCATGGTATTATCTTAACACAACTCTCGCACTCTTAATAAATACAGGTGAATTTACAAACCTTTAATAACGCCCCTTGATGCGATTAAATGTTTGTAGAGTAATACTAAGACCACCCAGATCACAAGTAATCAATTGTTTAATATACAAAGTGTTGTTATATTGTTACGAAAATGTTAATAATATTTAAGATTTATATTTAAATAACTATTTGTGAACACAGAACTGAGAACTTACACTACTACTTTACAATATTAGACACTGTATTGGCTGCTTAACTGTTTTATAAAGATTGGGTATTTAATTTATCGCTTAATTATTAAGATAACTCCAGAAACTTTCAAAGTAAAATCAATTAGTATTAAATAACATGATTCTGACACTTATTTTTATGTTTTCGGTAATAAATAACATGCGATTATATTTACATCCTGTTGATACCGCCATCTGTTGTTGAATATTGTAAAGCAGCGTTTGGTTAATAAAATAAATTTGTGTAAAATAAATCATTTGGTGTTGTGCAAAATTCATTACAATATTAATGTCGATTTTTGATTATTTTATAATTAATTGTACAGTAATTTTAATTATATATTGTAAAGGAAGTGGCAATTGTTAAACATTAAGTGTAATGACGGTTAGTGTATAAAAAGAACTGTAGCTCACATTTTAATTCATTTCTGTGCTAGAAATCGTCTGAAAATAAACCAAGTAATATTACGTGAGTGTTTTTATTATAATGGAGTCTGGACACGATAACCCTGGCGTATCGAAGACATATACGGTGAGACAATCGCATTAACAACAATATAGTAGTGCTATTTTTACCGACGCTAAGCAACAGTTTATGGCAATGAACATGTATGAGATTTGGATATCTGTCATCCAGTCATCCTACCTCGAGTTAAATATTAAGGCTCTTCTTATACCGCCAGCATGCGAGTACATACGTCACATACCTGTAGTGTGTAGCGGCGAATAAGCCGACCCGCACGTAATTAGTCCGGCGCGGGATCGACTCTCCGCTACACTAATTAACGCTGCGCCGCCACCAATGATTCAGGCTTCATTAAATATAAGTCACTGAGTTTGTATTAATTTTGTTTACTCATATTGTGGACCCTTAAAGTAGTACTAACAGTGGGATTAGAGATGTAAACCTGAAGATTTTAATTACATGTCATACAATCTGAGACAGAAGGTAAACAATTCAAAATTCAGTTTATTTATAATCATCATTACTAAAGTGTTTTGCATGTATGTTCATGTAGTACGAGAATAACAAAAAATCATCAATCAAGCCTTTTAATTAGATATTCCTTTTATACATTTGTATCACCCAAGAAGTACTCATTAATTCCACTATGAGTACGCATAATGTTCAAATTCGTGACATGCAGTATAAACCAATAACCGCACACACACTCATTAGCCACCGCAACACCGCTCGTGGCGGTTACGAAGCGACGCGTAGCACTTCCGTAGCCGATGTAGCGCGCACCGTAGCACATGCAACTATTTGCATAAAGCCACTATCGCAGTTTGTTGTTTGGAGGATGACGTGCTACGAACACTGGCTCTACGCGTCTACGCGCTACGTACACACGTCACAATGATTAGCTACTTTCACTGACACGTAACGTAGTGGAGTGCGGGAGGTTTACTAGGTGAAGTTACGTTATTTACATCAACAGGCCTGTGTAGCGTTTAATAGGTCATAGGTGTCACTGTACACTTTCAGATTTTAATTAATAATTAATTTATGTGTGTGTTGTGATGCCTATGATATGATGTGTTGTTTGTGCGTAGCAGTTTGTTCCCTTCAGTGATAGCTTCAGTGAATTTAACAGCACCTGTTCGTAAATAGTAATGAAAGAGCGAGAACATTAAAACAACGTATCTTTTTACGATTGCTTATGATCACAAAATTTGCTATAATTAAGGAAAAATTAAATTGTACTTTTTAGGAACTATCAAGCAGCCAGACAGATTCGCTATGTTCGTCTCTTTGTCAAGAGCTGTCACCCTGCATGGGTTTACATTTTGATCACGCCTATAAAGTATTTAAATATATTTTTTTTATTTTTTTGTGTATGTGCTTTACACATGTACATGTAAATTTTAAAATTATGTTTATTCGTGTAAATAAACGTTTTCCCAAAACGTTAGATGTTTTAAGCTTGTATTGGCAACTACAATATCCTGTTTTATGTTGTTGAGGCAAAGGAATCCCGACACGTACTTCACCGGTTTTTTCAAACATCACTTGACACATTCTGAAATATAAGCGCAGCCTGTGTATAACATCCGATATGATTAGCTGCATATTAACTACAATAATTGCTCGAACAGCGCGACACGGCGGCACGTTGTCACCAGCGAGCAGGGCGAGGCGTAATTGCTCACACACACACATGCACACACAGTCACATGATCACACATACTCACGCACACATCGACGGTTCGGTGGACATGCTGACGAGTGGTAAATTGCACACCGTCGACATTTACATTTAAATAATCAGCGCTATTATGCGTCCCGCGTCGAACGTTCGTACGTCGCCACAGAAGCGACTTAATGACACGACCTAGAACTGAACATGTCCTGTTTAACGAACTTTCAATAATATTTTTTTTTTCTTTACAGAAATGCTCAAGCTAGAGCCGTGGTCGCACCTATTTGTATACCTATCTAATGCGTGGGTGCCAGGAATACTTAACCTGCAATAGACAAACGTGGCAGGTAATTTCATGTATACAATAGGTGCGACCACGGCTCTAGCTTGAGCATTTCTGTACTTATACTTTTCTTGTTTTGTCCTTTTTAGACCCTCTTTTTTACGTAGTCGGGTTTTAAAACTTATTTTTTTATTTAATCCTTTTCCGTATCCAGGGCAAGGACATGTAAACTAACCGTGCAATATTTACATTGGCACATTTAAAGGAAGCAAGAAATAAAAATATGTAACTCAAAGCGTCTGTACCGCGCGAATTGTAAATACAATCGCATATAAAACTTATATTTTGACTCAAACAGTATAATTTAAGTACATATTTGTAATGTACTCACCAATACCCTTCTTTTGATACTAAACACGTAATGATTATCCCAGTTTTATTGTTTTTTGAGGTTTGAGGGAATCTGAGGTATTAATTCCGTAACAGAAAATTTAGATAAAATGTATATAGCCTATATCAACCGGGCCATTATAACGAATCTTTTGACACCCCATTTATTAAAATCGGTTTGGTAGTTTAGGCGCTACGGTGGAACATACAAACATATATACATAGACTGCCAAAAACATTACCCTTCCTTTTGGCTTCGCCGTAGTCGGGTAATAACCGGTTATAATTGGGACTTGTCACTATGTCCTATTCTTGGACGGAACATAACCAAGTGTAGTCGTGATTATTATAAATTGTTGGTAGACACCATTCAAAAGTCTCTGCTGAAATACGTCGTGTTCTATTAATGTTGAGGTAGTGGTTCATGTATTACATTTTTTATATCACAATTTCGGTTCTCACACTTTATTATTCACACAGAATCGATAAGCCGGTTCTACTAACAATTATAGTCTTCATTTGATATTCCCTGGCTATGTCAAAGACATGAAGGGACATTTTTCAATACGAGGAGCCATTGAATGAACGAAACTCATCGGATTTGAGGCTTTTGTGCTCCACCTTAATATCAGAATATTCAAAGGAACTTTCATAACAGTATTAGAATCAAGAAAATTCAATCGTCCAGTTCACTTGTCAGATTTTACGCTATACGAGTTGTTTGTCCCCCAATAAATTAAAAACTATCTGATTTCTAAATGGCAACCTTATGTGATATTGATAACTAATAAGTTTTTTGTACCTATATTTGTTACCATTTTGTACCTAAGGGTGCTTGTACACGGCGCATGTAGCTTGAGCATGTTGAGGCACTTGCGCGGGTTACATGCACCGTAAACATATCGTTTAAAACAATGTGCAGGTCCAGCGACTCGAGGATGTACCAAAGCGAGCCACCCGCGCAAGTAATTCGCGTGCTCTGCGACGCGCGCGGGTCACCCGCGCATGTTATCTGTTAAAATTACATTTTTAACATATGATTTTAAAATGATTTTCGTTCGTCGAGACATTTGACGTGATTCAAGTCATAAAGCTACCCCGCGAATAGCATGCAGGTGTAGCTCTTGACCACGAACAAATAACTTGTACATAGGTACAGCTTGCGCAAGTAGCCCGCGTCTTTACTTGCTCCAGTTATTTGCACCATGTACAAGTACAAGCGAGTAACTTGATCAAGTAGCTTGCGCATATTACCCACGCGTGTAACCCGCACCTTTACTGGCTCCAGCTACATGCACCGTGTAGAAGCACCCTATATTTCAGCAAATAAAGAATTTGAATTTATTTATGGTCAGTGAAATCTTGTCTAATGCCTGAACGACAGTATATTACAATATATTTTATTTTTCATTCCTTTGTTTAGAACACAATACAAGTCGACTTCTTGAGAAGTGTTAGGCGGTGCGACTACGTCTACCAACAATATTATCTGTTCATTCACAATCTAATAAATCCTGACGAGAAATGAAACATTTTTGGTTTATTTTGTTTCCTTAGATAAGCACGCCAGCGTCACATTAAAACCAACGGCCACAATATTTTATAATTTTATATAATGAATGTACTTCAACTATAATAGAACTTTGAGCTCTCTTTACCTCTCTTTGGCGTGCGAGCGAGAGAGATTTTATCTGTTAGATGGGAAAGGGACAGAGAATGTGGGTCTCTGAGATATCAGTATAGTCATAGTAAAAATAAGAATATTAGGTTAGCTAAGGCCGATCGGCGAGTTAATTGCCTAGTCTTGCGTCCTCAGACGCGCGGCGCATCCCGTACTGAGGCCGCGGCGGGCCGCGCTCATCTAAGAGATTGTGTGCGTGAAAAGTGCGTGCGTACACGGCGCCGGCCACTCATGCGTGCATTCAAACCGGCGGCGGCCGATTTGTATGAAGCTACCCTACTATTCTTTTTGTACTATGGTATAGTTGTAGATGGTTGCGGCGCGTCCCGACGTCAGACAGGTATGAATGAACCGGAGCGTCGTCAAACAAATTCCGATATGAAAAACAAATACAAGCCGCGCTCGTGCCGCGAATGTTGCGAGCGAAACCACCGTAACCCTTAATTCGACAACGTATAACCCATTATACGTATACTTAAAAAAAATCTGCTGCACTTGATTTCAAATATTTCTAATGTTGATTTACACTGTTCACTATGGCAACATTTTACCTGTCAAATAAAATATTTTGGACGTCTGTATTTAGAAATGACAGTGAAATATAGTACGAAAAAGTTTTCGAAAATGGACCGTCAACGACCACTCTCTGTAAGTTATTATACATTCCTATTTTTTATTCAAAAATATGTTTATTTCGCTTCCAGTTCTATTACAAAATGATTGATAATTGAGATAACTATCAAACTACTGATTTGTATTCAATAATTTGTGTGAAAAATGACACCAAAGTCTTATGTATAACTGGTTATACATTTCGCTATTTTCAACAAAGTGGGCTTATTAACTTTAGTATAATGGGCTATACATTTCTGATTCGAACCCTGCTAAAGTGCATGTAATACCGGGCTGTTTTATGTGTCGGCATTTTTCTATTATCTTGGTTTGAGGTTTTTGCATGTATTTCTTTTTTTATTTAACAGCGCAGACTAGCACCAATTGTGCTAACTGTAAAAGCAATTTCTCGTATTCGGTATAAAACACAATCGTAATTGACATTTTGTACAAAAAGCGTTTGTCTGTCCCTTCTTACAGTAGAGTCAACCACCGTATGTTGTGCCAGCTTGTTCATGGCCAGTTTTATCACGTCGGATGTTATCACAAGGACGGCTTCTTTTTGGCGCGGAAATCTTTTAATTTTCTTTCAGTTGGACATCTTTGATTCGCTGTGTTGATCAGTAGGTTAGTGTAGGAAACGGTTCAGAGAGAAGAGAAGATATATTTGATGGTACAGATGGTAAATCTCCATCCCAGGATGAACACGACGGCATTACTGCAATAATTGGTGAATAAGTTGGCTCTCTTGTAGGTGTTTCAGTAGGTACTATCTAGAATAATCGATGGATAATTCCTCAAGTCATCATCACTGTCAGGTATAGTACATTCCTGGCGAATGTTAGGTGACAAATATTCTTGTTCTGTATTTGACGCTGATACGAGGTAATTATCATCCGATAGCAAATTCATTCTTTCGAGTGACGAGTCAATAGAGGGAGTGTCAGTCTCCGAAGACGAGTCACACAGCATGTCTTTACGAAAAAGATAACTCTCATCATTTTCATCGCCTGACGATGTACCACTATCATCAGACCTACCATCTTCAGCAGGAATAAGAGCCAGAATGCGATGAAACCTGGTTGTTAGTCTGCGCTGTTAAATAAAAAAAGAAATACATGCAAAAACCTCAAACCAAGATAATAGAAAAATGCCCACACATAAAACAGCCCGGTATTACATGCACTTTAGCAGGATTCGAATCAGAAATGTATAGCCCATTATACTAAAGTTAATAAGCCCACTTTGTTGAAAATAGCGAAATGTATAACCAGTTATACATAAGACTTTGGTGTCATTTTTCACACAAATTATTGAATACAAATCAGTAGTTTGATAGTTATCTCAATTATCAATCATTTTGTAATAGAACTGGAAGCGAAATAAACATATTTTTGAATAAAAAATAGGAATGTATAATAACTTACAGAGAGTGGTCGTTGACGGTCCATTTTCGAAAACTTTTTCGTACTATATTTCACTGTCATTTCTAAATACAGACGTCCAAAATATTTTATTTGACAGGTAAAATGTTGCCATAGTGAACAGTGTAAATCAAAATTAGAAATATTTGAAATCAAGTGCAGCAGATTTTTTTTAAGTATACGTATAATGGGTTATACGTTGTCGAATGAAGGGTTAATCACTTTATATACACGGAGCGTATAAAGGCGGACTTAATGCCATAGGCATTCTCTCCCAGTCTACTTTAGAGTGGTGCAGAGATTAAAAGTAGGTGTATTCTAGAATTAGGTGAAGAAGAAAGTTTTTAGCATAAACCTAGTACACATATACATAGTTCAAAATACATATTGATAGGTACTAAAAGAATATAAAAATAATTATATAAAATAAATAATACATACATACATATCGTCACGCCTTTTATCCCCGAAGGGGTAGGCAGATGTGTATTTCTACACCCACTTTTCGCCAGATATACTTTAGTCCCACGTAATAAGGGGCGAGCCTATTGCCGTACCGGGCACATTTCCAGACTCCGTGCTGCTACTGTGCTACTGAGAATTTCGTGACAGAAAAACCCAATAACACTGCCCGACCCAGGAATCGAACCCGGGACCTCCCAATCCCACGCGCACATTTATGCCGCAAGACGAACGAGGCAGCCGTATAGGGTTTGATGTCGAGTTTTCCGTCTCTACGCAAAGATGGTATTTGCATCGTGTTATCCCTTATTCGCCTCTTACGACACCCACGGGAAGATAGGGGGTGGTGACACTTGTATTCTATGCCGTCAACCACACGGCCTATAATTAATACTTGTAACTAAATTATACATATCTACAAAAATAACAATGTTAAATATTTAATCATATACATAAATATCTATATACTTATACATAAATATTTATACATGTATATACATATACATAATTATTATTCAGATTCTTCTGCCAACTTATCCAATAACAGCTGTTTTACTCTTGATTTAAAGCTATCCTTTGTAGTAGACATCCTGATTTCTAGAGGAAGGGCATTCCAAAGAAGGATTGCCTGAATGGGAAAGGACGAGTGAATTAAAGCGGAAGTATGGGGCGGACAAAGTAAGAGAAGATTATGGGAAGAACGAAGGTTTCGATCATGGTTGGAACACAAGTATTGAAAATAGGAAATAAGGTATTTTGGGGAATTAGGAGACATAAGGATAGAGTAAAGAGTAGTGAGGGCACGCATACTGCGTCTCTGACGAACAGGAAGCCACTTCAACTGAGAACGAAAAGTAGATACATGATCATACTTGCGAAGATTAAAAATAAATCGAATGCAGTTATTAAGAAGACGATCCAGTTTGTTGAGAAGTTCTGCATTCAGGTCATAGTAGCATACATCACCATAGTCGATCAACGGGAAAACCAAAGTTTGCACAAGCATAGTCTTGGTCTTGGGTGGAAGGAAGTTCCTTAAACGATTTAGAGCACGTAGGGTACCGGTGATTTTCTGGCTGACTTGAGTAACTTGGTTACGCCAACTTAAAGTGCAATCCATGTGTAAGCCGAGATTCTTGACCACTGGACAGAAATCTATAGCGGTCTGATCGTACATTAGCGTAGGCAGAGTTGTTAAATCTAATTTTGTGATTGACCTTTGGCTGCCAATGATAATGGCTTGGCATTTGTTGGGGTTTACAGACAAGCCAAACTTGTCTGACCAAGTTTTTATTGCAAGTAAATCCCTGTTAACCTTGTGAATAAATTGCTACCGAAACATCCTCAACAGTTGCCTGAGAGTAAATCTGCAAGTCATCGGCATACAAATGATAAGCACACTGAAGATTTTGTGTTAGGAGATTAATAAACATAGGAAATAACAAAGGAGAAATAATACCGCCTTGAGGAACACCAGCGTTGTTGTCAGACCAGTTCGATGATGACTCGTCGTAGCGGACTGACTGCTGGCGACCCCGAAGATAACTTGAGAACCAATCCAGAGCATCGGATGAGACCTTAAGATGGGAGAGGAGGGAAATTAGGATGTCGTGACTGACGGTATTAAAGTCATTTGAAAAATCAACCAGAGTCAACACTGTGACCTTGGTGTTTTCCACGCCCTCCCTAATATCGCCAGTCACTTTAAGGAGTGCGGTAGAAGTGCTATGTCCAGGCCTGAAACCAGACTGGAAAGGACTCAATAGGTTATTGATGTAAACAAACCTGGACAGTTGCTGTTGCACACAGGACTCGAGGACTTTGGATAGGAAAGGAAGAATGGATATGGGACGAAAATGCGATGGGAGAAAAGGATTCTGGATTTTTGGCAAAGGAATAACGTATGCTTTACGCCATAAGGATGGGAAAGTGCCAGAAACAAGGGGAAAATTTATTATATGAGAGATGTCTGGGAGGACTTGATTCAGAATAGCGGTGATCATTCTTCGACTAATGTTGTCACTCCCAATAGCATTGGATTTAATGGAAAGGGTTGTCTTTTTGATCTCATTCGATGCAAGTGGAGAAAAGTGGAAGGATTAGATATCGGGTTGGGTTAAACCAGCTAAGTAGTTCACCGTGAGGCACTTAGTTTGGTGATCCAGTGACGTGGTAGTTGTGAAATGTTTATTGATGTCATCCAAACTAAGCGCCCCAAGGCAGTCAACATGACTGTTTGCCGATGCCTTAGGTTCCGAGGAACTTCCAGGTATCGGCAGGAGATGAGGATGAAATGTTATGAAGTATGTGTGGCGTTTTGCGTTGCGTACCATCTGATTACACCAATTTCTTGCAGACTTGGAAATACTCCAGTTTTCGTCACAGCGGTCCTTTTTAACCGACTTCAAAAAAAGGAGGAGGTTCTCAATTCATCGGAATCTTTTTTTTTATGTATGTTCCCCGATTTCTCTAAGACGCCTGGGCCGATTTCAAAAATTCTCGTTTTGATTGAAAAAGTATACTTCTTAGTTAGTCCCATGATCATCAGGTCAGGATCTGATCATGGAATCCTGAAAGAATCGAAGGAACTCTTAAAATTTTATAAGCACACTTGAAGCGATTTGACCATAACAACCCAATGCCGTCGAGTTTGGGCTCGTTTGAGTTGTATTTACATAGACTTTGATGCTGGATGATTTCTTTGGTCTGATGATAGAGTTGGAAGGTAACCATGAGATCTTTGTGATACCATAACCCAATCTCATCGAGTTTAGGGTCGTTTGATTCGTCTTTACCTGGACTTTGATACTGGATGTTTTCCAGGGTCTGACGATGGAGCAGGAAGGTGGCCATGGGATCTTTGTATTACAAAGACGCAATCCCATTGAGTTTGGGCTCGTTTGATTCGTCTTTACATGGACTTTAGTGCTGAATGTTTACCAAACTCTGATGATGGAGCAGGAAGGTAGCCATGAGATATTTGTAATACAATTACGCAATCCCATCGAGTTTGGGCTCGTTTGAGTCGTCTTTACATAGACTTTGATGCTGGATGATTGCCATGGTCTGATGATAGAGCTGGAAGGTAACCCAATCTCATCAAGTTTAGAGTCGTTTGATTGGTCTTTACATGGAGTTTGGTACTGGATTTTTTCCAGGGTCTGATGGTGGAGCAGGAAGGTGGCCATGGGATCTTTGTAATACAAAGACGCAATCTCATCGTGTTTAGGCTTGTTTTTTTATCTTGGCAAACACTTTGGTATTGGATGATTTCCAGGATCTGATGATGGAAATGAAACGAACGTGTTTAGGCTAGTTAGTTGAAAACAAAAAAAATACTTGAAATTGCCAGAAAGGTACAGGTCTACATTTTATAATTGAGGCACGTAAGGAAGGCCTCTCCATCATGTACCACCTACACTATACTATGTACCTACTAACCACCTATTACTTTTTTTTTAATTGTATACCACTAAAAAGCAAAAAATAAACATTATTTTTAAATAAAAAAGAAACCGACTTCAAAAAATACTAAGGAACTAAAAAACAAAAAATAATTGGTTTTGGAGCAAACATTTTTGGAGTCGGTGCCAAGTCCTTACGCAAAAAGTTACTAAATTACAAAGTACCTATTCTATCAACAACGAAAGTTATATAAAAATGTGTAGTGGTTTTATAGTCAGATCAGAAATACTTGGCTTGGCACCGACTCCAAAAATGTTTGCCCCAAAACCAATTATTTTTTGTTTTTTAGTTCCTTAGTATTTTTTGAAGTCGGTTTCTTTTTTATTTAAAAATAATGTTTATTATAATTACAGAAAGCCCGGTCCCTACGGCGCATCGCCATACGCACGCCTCTCGTAATCCAGTGTGCCGGTGTACGCCTTAATTTAATTTTCTTTATGGGTGCATGGACGTCGTACAATTCACAGATGGTATTGTTAAAAAAAAGAACTTTATCATCAATCCTGGTCGCAGATTCCATGGGTTCCCAGTCGATTACAGCCGCATCTTCCTGAAGTTTGTTTAAATCCATGTGACCAAAACAACGTCTGTGCAGAACTTTAGGTGGGGATTTGGAAGGTTTTAGGCGGTATGAAAGGAAAATAAGGTCGTGACGGGAAAAACCAGGAGCAGGATGTTGACCATGGAAGGAGGCTAGGGTAGGAGAAGACGTGATGATTGAGTCGAGCCAGGTATCCTCATCATCATAGTTATGGTGAGAGGGTTGCAGTGGCAAAATGTGGAGGCTGGCTGACTTAATGACATCGCGGAGTTTACGGGAACGACTGGATTGGTGGGAAAGAAGGTTAGTGTTGAAATCGCCCGTGACAATGAGATGTTCATACTCTGACCCTAAAGATTCCAGTATCGGCTCGATACTGGAGAAATAATCAAGGGCTGGTGGGCAATAGACGACGCCAACAACGGCCTTGGCCCCTTTGACGTCAGTCTCGAGGAACAAATATTCTGCAGGTGAAGATGCTGGTGACGAAGAAATAATTCTGTAAGGAAATAATTTGTTACGTGACATAAAATCTAGTGCCCAAAAAGTGCGTTATTTGTTTAAGAATACAAATAAACAATTTATAAAATAGCTAGTCCATTAGTCATTAAGTAACTTGCCCCTGACGGCACCCGGTGAAAAGGTGCCCATAATGCTCGCCAAATAATGTTGCTCGATGGAGAAATCTAAACATATTTCATGACCTCACTATATCTATATTTGCAAGAATTGCTTCACAAAGACAATAGTGAGACAATCTTAGTTCGCTTTATTTAACTGGCGAACTAAAGCTAGTGTGCAGTGTCTATAGAATTCATAATTAAATACGAAGGGTTCCATCGTTCGAAGCGTTGACTTTTGCAGAGCTATGCTCGATATCTGTCAATATTGGATAAACTGCGGCATTCCTTCGGTGCGGCGCGCTGCCCAGCTTCCTCGCAGTATGACTTATGCATCGCTTATACTACTATGCGACGATAGGGGTACGATCTTATTTCTTTGGTTCTGTATAGATGTGTGGCCAGCTTTGGTGACCGAAGAGCCTCGACACGGCGTAACGATTCTTGTCCAAGGACAATAACCCAGACCGACAGCTTTACATACCCTCCGAAACATGGAAGCGCTCTGATTTAAATGCCACACAAAAGGTCACCCATCCAAGTAGTGACTTCTAAGGACATTGCTTAGCTTTGCCAATCTAGCCAACAGTCTTGCATGTGCCTGACACTAGAAAGTTTAACTAAACAAACTCTTCAGCTTTATAATACCTATTAGTATTGATTTTTTTGTATAATATTCTTTAAATATAACATGACCTAGCATTTCAAATAAAAAAACTATCGTAAATGACTAATGGATCACTACGAGCCTTTTGAGCTATTCTGAGAATCATTCAGTGAGATATTTAATTGTTAGGTCTCAAATTCGTGATACTTTTGACGTACAGGACTTGAAACATGGGGCTTATTCACTATGAACACTGAAATACCATGTTCAAGACGGGTGTCGTCGTAACATGCACTAGACGTAAACGTGATTTTAGTGACGTGACGTACCACGACAATCAAAATATTGTATTCAGTATGCCATACGATAGCTTGTCTATGCCTAGTTATCAATTTCACAACATTCGTTCATAAATCTTAATACCGGTTTTGCCGGCTCAGTTTCGATTTTATAAATATTATTTTCATCATCATCAGCCTTTAACAGTCCACAGCTGGACTAGGCCTCTCCTTTGAAAGGAGGAATTGGCCTACTATACCACGCTGGCCAAACGGGTTGGCGTAGGGTTTATCTGCGTAATATGCTCCCTCTGTCGGCTCTTACGACACCCATGGGATGATATGGGGTGGTGACATTTTGTATTCATATATTTATTATACACCACTATTTTTTAATTAGTACAAAAAATTTAATGGGGCTCTAGGCATCTTTAACTAATCATATATATGTATGTAAAAAATAAAAATACTAAGTTCCAAAACTGTCTCAAAACTGTCCACAAAAATACGTAATGATTGGTAAATGCATAACTAAATACTATATTGTCGTAGTAATTTTACGCGGCACTACTCCATTGATAAATTTGTGCAAACTCGAAGCTCGCCACCCCCTGTCCCTCTGCGCGCGCGCTGCAGTACTAATTTGAAGGCGATAGCGAGCGGATATTTTTCGCGCCAACAATTATTGTTTGTTTACGTTTGCCCAACGGGATGGCTTATTAGTCCACATCACGCGAGTGCAGCTGTGCGTTTGTACAGGGAAGTGTTTGGAAGCCAGTGGACCGGTCGAAGCGGGCCTGTAGCTTGGCCTCCATGCTCACCTCTGTGTACAAAAGTGAGCCGTTGTGACTGTTGTGAGTGTGAGTGTTGAACAATTTAAACAGCGTATATTGGACGTTTTTGACGCAGTGAAAAGTCAGAGAAGCTTACTTCTCTCGTTAAAAAACAATTAAATAAAACGTGCTGTGTATTGACAATAGTGATGGACATTTCGAAGAACAATTGAAATACTTGTAAGTACTTAACTAAATAATGATTTGATGCGGGCGGCTCAAAATCAGTCTGTGTGGAGAACCTTGAGGGAGGCCTATGTCCAGCAGTGGACGTCTCGAGGCTGACATGATGATGATGAAATAGTAATTGTAAATAGTAGCCGATTCTAACTTCATAAATACACCAAAATTACTCTTTTCTTTTATTACAGAATACCTTCTTTTATTTTGATATGTGTTTGCTTTCTAATTACATACCTCCGTATTAAATTACTTGTAAAACGGTAAATTTTGCCGGTCCTAAGACAGGATGAAGTATGAAGGAGTGGGTAGAATTTAAAAAATTAAAAAATATCTACCTACACTTATTATTTTGCTTCATTTTATTGTCTAAGGCTACGTGCATTATAAGTGCGACGGAAAGAATGCGTAAGAGTAGGACGGAAAGTAAGTACTATCAATGAAGTAGTGAATGGATTGTAAAATATGTCTATTTGGGTGAGATTTTCTACAAAAAAACAAATGATTATAACTTTGCTATTTATAGATATTATGAAATTCTTACGTCACTTATATGATAATAATGTCTTCGCTAATATGCCCTTAAAGTTTTTGTACTAATTAAAAAATAGTGGTGTATATCACACGGACGAATATTATTTTACTCACTTGTAATTTTCTCTATAAGCTACAGTACAAATAAAAAAGGTTAGTAAAACTTAAATTATATTATTTTAGTTCAATTTCGCCAGGGACAATCTCAAAATAAAAAAAAAATATAAAAGTTTTTTTCATCTTTTGTACTTAAGTCAATTTTTGAACGATAACATATATGACAGTTACAGTCGCGCTACAATATAAAAAAATATGTAAGGGTGGTTAGTGCGGCAAATAGCCCAATTCAAACAGAATCTAATAAATAAATCATAATGGATTTATTATTTATCCGAAGATTAGTGACGATTAGTCGCTGGCGCCAGCGACAGGCGTCAATTTTCATTAAACATAATATTTAATTACACATCTTTGACACGCACACTGGTAAATAAAAAAGCAAATAAACTAAGTATTTAACCACTAACGGACACTGAAAATAATATAAAACAAATAAACTTACCTAGTACTTATTTAACCACTATCGTTTTACAACAAACGCGTTACGTGACCTTTTAGCTCACGATATTTTGACAACTAAAACTGCCTCCGAAACGTGCGCCACCGTGCTTGTCAAACTTAAAATTGGCATAGTGAATACCGTTTAAGCCAATACCGTGCTGACGTCGTCAACTAGCACCAAAGAGATTGGATAATAGCACGTTAAAATACGTTAAGACTTCAAAATTGTCATAGTGAATAAGCCCCATGGTTGCCAATACTGAGCTGTCACCGGTCAATAATAGTAGTTGTCAATGTCGTATAACGTTGTCAACTCTTATAACAATTTCTTGAGAGAAATGTATATTTTCTTCTTATTAATAATAAATAAGAAGTTCGTGCAGATGAACATATAATTATATTCGTTTTATCAATACGTTATAAAATATTATATCCTCTCGTAAACAATCCGCGAAACATATTTTATATTGATACCAACAGATGCTCGTTTGTAGTAACGGAGGCGGAGTTTGTAACAATGCGATGTTATTGTTCCGCTGCACTTACTTGTGATAACGACCTGCAAACTACTGTAATTATGCTCTGTTCTTTATCTCACTTGTGAATTGTACTCGGTTCACAAGAAACTACTTTAGATATTGCGTTTGTTTCTTACTTTTGCGCTTATTGTCAGTTATTTTCGTAAACATTCGGCTGCCGGTCTCAAATTGGGATACGACGAGACGACGAGAATAAGGTCAGTTACTTATTACCGCGTTGTCACAAGACAGTAGACAAATGTGTCTACATATCAATCAACGAGCGTCTAAATGGTTTAGTAAATGGCGTTTATATGGCGTGGTAAATGTCTAAACCACAAACAGTAGCGGTGTGTGGGCCAATCAATAGCGGCAGCGATGTTGCATTGACAAGAAGACACACTGTCGCCCAGCTTACGAACAGCATTGTAATACTAGTTCACGATATTTATATGATTACATTTTACTAGTTCGGAGTTTTACTGTATTAGTCGTAATACGCATATATAGTGAACATGTTCATCGCATTACATTCAAGGTTACAATTTCAAGAATACGTCTAAATTAAGAAATCTTTTCGATTGTTTGCAATACAGCTGTGAATGAGTATTTTTCGAAACAGGCTTCGTTAAGCGAACGAGGGGAGATCTGTCGAGGAGTGAGGTGTGAGGAGAGGGAAGGGGGGTAGTGCAGTTCACGAATCTGCGAGAATAGGCGGCGAACGCGGAATTTACAAGAGCCTCAGTAAAAATGTGCAACCTCACCGCTCGTGCAAAGTATTCGGCAATTAGACCGACCCCTACGTACGGATCAGGGAAAATCAAACAAAAACTGAGTCTCGGATACTGTCGAACATTGTGTTTCAATTATGCTTACGCTGCTCAATTCTCGCGATTAACATTTACTTGTAGTACTGTTTCGTATTTTCCGGCCATTACCACGAATATTTAAAGAAATAATATTAATCTGAAAAATTAAAAGTAATTTTTTGACTACCCCACCCATGCCACCGATCCAGCTTTGTGTCAGCACGCCATTTTGTTCTCATTATCTGTTTTCGTGCGGACCGGGCCGTTACTTGTCAAACTGTGCAATAAGTATCTCTAATTGCGTTATTACTTAATCATCATGGCGGCCTGTCAGTAATCCAATATTGGATAAAAGCCTCTTCCCTCTTCTTCCATTCTTGGCGATCTTGTGCCCGACTCATCCAGTCTCGACCTCCGTGTCGTCGAATGTCGTCCACCCAGCGTTGCGGCGGCCTGCCGCGTCCCCTAGTGTCCGCTCTAGGTCTCCATTCAAGGACTCGTTTTGTCCAGCGGCTCTGGTCCATTCGCGCAATGTGTCCCGCCCACGTCCACTTTTTCTTCGCGATGATAACCATGACGTCTTTTACTTTGGTCTTATTTCGGACCCATTCATTGCGTTTCCGGTCACGTAAGGAGATCCCAAGCATCGCTCTCTCCATACCCCTCTGCGCGACACGGAACTTCTCGGCAGACTTTTGTGTTAGAGTCATGGTTTCAGGGCCGTAGGTTAACACCGGCATGACACATTGCTCGAAGGCTTTGACTCGGAGATGTAGGGGTATTTTGCTACAAAGTATTTGTTTGTTGGCACCAAATGCGGCCCGGCCCACGCCTGCGATATCCGCCGTATTATTTATTTATTTTATTTATTATATACTTTAGCAGCGATAGCCGAGTGGATATACCAACAGACTGCCATGCAGAGGGTATCAGGTTCGAATCCACGGCGCGCACCAATGACTTTTCGGAGTTATGTGCGTATTGAATTGTTAATTATCGCTTGTCCCGTGCCTCGGAGAGCACGTTAAGCCGTCGGTCCCGGTTGTCATGAAGATCTTTGACAATCGTTACAGGGCGTCAGTACCTTCTAAATAAAAACTGACACTAGTCTAAACCATGGAATATCGCTATCCCTTCAGGTTGCGGAGGTCAGACAGGCAGTCGCTCCGTGGAAAAGCTAATATTCAGCCAAATCCGGTTAGACTAGAAAGCGGACCCCAGACTGAAACTGGGATAACGCTAAGAGAAAGAAGATTTATTATATACTTTACTGTACACCTATTAAATTATTACATAACATAAACTTAGACTATAAGAAAAGTACAGTGGGCGGCCTTATCGCTAAAAGCGATCTCTGCCAGGCAACCTTTGGATGGATATGGTTTGCAGAGGAAAATAATGGTGGTTGTAGGCGTACCAAGTAAATATATTATAAATAGATATTTGTAATATATATGTATATATAATATATACATAAATACATAATAATATTACATTAATACTTATATTCGAAAATTTTAATTATTATTTTATAATATATACCTATGTAACTAAACATATATACATCTAAACATATATACATACATCCAAATATTCATACTATAATATATATTAACACGACTTATAATGATATAAATTATTATAGTAGAATGATAGCTTAACCTACAAGGACAGATAGTGTTCCTTTACCATCGCTTTAAATTTCGTTACTGTTTGAGCCTGTCTAATAGGTAGCGGTAGAGCATTCCACAAACGTACAGCAGTAACAGTAAAGGACTTATCAAAAAAGCTCGTGGAATGTCCCGGCATTTTCAGTTTTAAATTTTCTGATGACCTCAAAAATCTATTATGTGTGTCATGTAGGTACTCGAATCGACCTTTAAGATAGGAAGGAGTTGAAGGGTTAAACAATACATTGTACAGTAAAGTAAGAATGTGAGCATTCCGGCGATGACGTATGGGTAACCACTTGAGTTGCGTTCGAAATTGTGAAACATGATCATATTTGCGTAATCCAAATATGAATCGTATACAGACATTTTGGAGGCGCTCAAGTTTGTCAAGTTGGTTTTCGGCTAGATCTAGATAGCTGACATCCGCATAATCGATAATGGGTAAAAGAATCGAGTTGGCAAGCGCAATTTTGGTGGCAGTGGGGAGAAAGTTCCTCAATCTTCTCAGCGAGCCTGCTGAAGCGAACACTTTTCGACTTACTTCTTGGATCTGTGGTCCCCAAGTAAGAGCAGAGTCGATCGTAACACCCAAATTCTTGACTTTATCCCGTATGTGAAGTATGGTACCATCAAAGACAATATCAGGGAGCTGCGACCAGTTTACTTTTGACACCAATTTGGGGCTACCAACAATAGTGACCTGCGTTTTAGAAGGGTTAACTTTCAGCCCAAATGATTTGCTCCATCTGCAAATTTGTGCCAGGTCACTGTTAATTACATTAATTGACTGTATTATCTGCGCTAATGGTGACTGCGTATAAATCTGGAGGTCATCTACATAAAGGTGGTAGGAAGAGCGAAGATTGTTAGAGATAGAATTTATAAAAATTGCGAAGAGTAATGGAGACAACACGCCACCCTGGGGCACACCAACAGTTATGTTACACCAAGCAGAAAATGTATCCTAGATGCGAATACGCTGTCGGCGGCCACACAGGTAACTACGAAGCCAATCAATCACTGTTGGAGATATGTTAAGAGAGCGAAGAACACCAACTAGAATCTCAAAGTCCACTGTATTGAAGGCGTTACTGAAATCTAACAGTGCAAGAATAGTGAGCTTTCCGCCTTCCATACCGGACCTAATGTCATCCGTAATATTGACAAGGGATGTGACTGTGCTATGACCCGGACGGAAACCAGATTGGAAGGGACTAAGAGACGTATTACTTCCGCCGTTTGATTTTCAAAGCCCAATGTAACCTTGTGACTCAAATATATATATTCGGTCACTCTCTCCACTGGAAGCTGGTAGTCCGTGACTTCAGGAATATTACTTAATAGTTTTCTTTTTTTAAATAGTGTTACAAATTACGTGTGTTCGTGTTAAAAAGTTATTTATACAGTGCAAAACTTCTTTCAACATGGGTAAAAAGTGAGACATAGGGATAGGAACGACGATAGTGAACGGCTGTTGAAAAAATTGACGCGGGAGTTAAGAAAACGACGACGGAGATCATACTCCTCTTCTAGTTCTGCGAGAGAGGAATATTATGGTGAGTGTTTTAAAAGTGTAGTTATTATCGCAAATTTAAATCATTTGGTCGTTGCAAATTTCTCTTCTTCCTAGAATTCGATTTGACCTATTTACATACTAGATGGCCGTGAAAATGTAGGTTTGTTGCAGTACCTCACATTATAATTATTCTCTAGAAATGTATTTTGTATGTCACTATGACTCGTGTATGAAGTTTTAACCTATAGTGATGCGAACAGTACATACTGGGACTGTTACCCTCACGTTACAATAATAAAATAATAATTATTGACCACGTACATTGTGCCTTATTACCCGAGTTATTTTATTCGGTTATACTGGTTATACTGTAGTGTAGGTACATGTCATGCAGCAATATTTGTGCCTTAAATAGTGCTGCGAACAATACATAGTGGGATTGTTACCTGCACGATATATCGGTATATTATTTAACAATGGATTATATACGACACTATAATTTTATTAATATTGAAAAGAACTACAATCATGCTGCTTTAGAAATGTGTTGCGAACAGTACATATCGGGACTGTTACCTACACAACTATTAAATTATTAGATAAATACCTACATAATGTTACATGCAACAGTTATGTACAAATTGTTTGGTGATGCGATTGATTTTCGGGATCAATACCTTCACGTTTTGACAATAAGTTGGTGATGCGATTGATTTTCGGGATCATTACCTTCACGTCTTGACAATAAGTTTGGTGATGCGATTGATTTTCGGGATCAATACCTTCTCGCCTTGACAATAAGTTCATTGTCTTTGCAGAGTCGGAAACTGACGACTGTATTAACAATTATCAAGATTCAGATGTGGAAGGAGAAAAAGAACCGCCCCCTGGTGCGTCTCATACTCCGATTGAGGCCATAGAACGGCTCACATCCTCAGAAGGAGACCAGTTAACACCACAACCGTCAACGTCAGGCGTTGTAGTTATAGAACATGATAATAATGACCAAGCTGTTGAACGTTTGTCTTCTCGTTTAACTTCGGAGCATTTGGACGATGAGATACTTACCATTTTAGGGGATGCACCGACTGAGGAAGCTGTTTTAGGAAAAAACATACATGCTGATATTGCGGCAAGGCTTTTACATGTATTACAAAATGGTTTAAAAAAGGATCACAAAGATAAAATAATAGAAGAGTATCCGATTCCTGGCAATTGCTTACTGTTTAAAGCACCGACTTTAAACCCCGAAGTTAAAGCGGCAGTATCAGAGATTTTACAGAAAAAGGATGCCTCCTTAGCTGCGCGACAGGGACAACTGGGCGTTGTTCTCTCTGCCCTTGCCAGCGAAATGGATATCCTAGTCCAGGAAAAATCTGATAAAAACCAACTTTTGTTAAAGCATATAAGCAACGCTTGCCGATTATTATGTGATTCTCATTACATAGATACAAAGCTTAGGCGATTGTTTTTAATATCAACACTTAATAATAAATTGAAAGATACACTGAAGGAGTCTAAGCGTGATAAACATTTGTTCGGGGAATCGTTTTCAGAAGATCTAAAAGCTAACAAAGCTATAACTAAGTACAGTCAAGACTTAAAATCCTATGTAGTGAAACCTAAGCCGAATGTAAAAAATAATAAAGATAATACAGCTAACAATAATTTAAACTGGAAGCACCCGCAGTCCAATCCACAGAACGCGAATCGCAAGAGAACATCGACGTCTCATCGGACTCCGGGTCCCTCATCGACTGCCCATCGGAACGAAACCAATCGCAAGAACTCATCTCTTGCACATCGCAGCAGTGCCCACTACAAGAATCCGAGGAGACATTAAATGTACAGGTAACTAAGTCAGCTGGCAGGTTGCAATATTTTTTACATAACTGGCACAGAATAACAAAAGATGCAACTATACTTTCCTGAATCCAAGGTTATAAAATACCTTTTACTTCTTTACCGGTACAAACTAGTTATCCAAGAAATGAGCCTAGTAGTAAAAGTGAAACGCAAAGTTTTCAGGCTGAAATAAATAAATTATTGGATAAAGGTGCCATATCTCCGTGCTATAGAAGTGACGGAGATTTGTTATCTAGTATTTTTCTTGTGGACAAACCGAATGGTGATAAAAGATTTATTTTAAATTTAAAAAAAATAAATAAATTTATCACCCCGCCGCATTTCAAAATGGAAGACTTAAGAACTGCTATAAAACTAGTTATACCTAATTGTTATTTAGCCACTGTTGATTTAAAAGAGGCATATTTTTTAATACCTGTGTATACAGAACATAGGAAATATTTACGATTTCAGTTTCAACAAATTTGTTACGAATTTAATTGCTTACCATTTGGTTTGAACACTTGTCCACTGGTATTCACAAAAATTATGAAGCCAGTCATAGAACATTTACGCTTGCATGGATGGCTATCCACAATTTATTTAGATGATATCTTATGTATACATAAATCGTTTAACGAAAGTTCACATAACGTAAATAATACCTTACGCCTCCTAAATAATTTAGGATTTTTAATCAACTATGAAAAAAGTTCAATCATACCCAAAAGACATTGTAAATTTCTGGGTTTTGAATTGGATATGACAAAATTTTGTGTACAACCTCCACAAATAAAAGAAATCGAGTAAAATTAGAATTGATAAAATATAAAACTATAAAAATGTGTAAAATTAGAGAGTTTGCGAAATTTATTGGTTTATTAATATATATTTGTCCTGGAATTGAATATGGTTGGTTACATACAAAATTATTTGAAAGACATAAATTTTTATATTTAGGTAATACTCAAAATTATGAAAAATTCATGAATATACACCACAACTTACTAAAGGATGATTTAAATTGGTGGTATGACAATATCAGCAAATCCTCATGTCTTATTCGACACCCAAATTACGATCTCGAAATATTTTCAGACGCCTCTCTGACAGGCTGGGGAGTATCTTGTTTAAATAAAAAAGCCAACGGTTTCTGGACAAATGAAGAAAAACATTTTCACATAAATATACTAGAATTGCTAGCTGTACTATTTGCTTTAAAGATTTTTGCTAAAGATTATCTTGGTACACAAATATTACTTAGAGTAGATAACACTACTCCAATATCGTGTATCAATCGTATGGGTAGCTTTCAGATCCCCCATTTGAATAAAATAGCTCGGGAAATTTGGGAGGTCTGTGAACAACGGGAATTGTTTATTTATGCATCATACATCAAATCGTCTGATAATACAATTGCCGATTCCGAATCGCGAAAGACACAGACTGAGACAGAATGGGAATTAGTATCAGATGCTTTTTCACAAATTACTGCAGCTTTCGGCGAGCCTGATACTGATTTGTTTGCTAGTAGATCTAATGCTAAATGTAACAAATATGTTTCTTGGAAACCCGACCCATACGCCTTTTGTATTGATGCATTTACTATAAAATGGAATGGTCATTATTTTTATGCATTTCCTCCATTTGCAATTATTCTCAAAACTTTAAACAAAATAATTGCGGATAAAGCTGTAGGTATTGTTGTTGTACCTAACTGGCCTACACAACCGTGGTACCCAGTTTTCAAGAAATTGATTATTTCTAACCTTATATATTTTAAGCCTAGCAACGATTTGTTATTCCTTGGTGATTCCAGGTCACAACACAGTCTGCACAAAAATCTTACCCTGGCTGCAGCAATATTATCAGGGAAGCCCTCTTGAGACGAAGCGTGCCTCCCTCTTCGATAGATATTATGATAAATTCACTAGCACCTAATACTCAAAAACAATATGACTGTTATTTTAAGGAATGGTTTAATTTTTGGAAAAATCTCAATATAGACTACTTAGCAGCCTCAGTTCCTAATATTCTTTATTTTTTACTCAACTTTATAATTCAGGCTACCAATATGGCAGCCTTAATTGTTGCAAATCTGCTCTATCATGTATTTTAAGCCGAACTACTATTAGCGATGACAGAATTACGAGGTTTTGAAGGGGGTCTACAGAGCTCGCCCACCCAAACCAAAATATGAATTTACTTGGAATGTAAATACTGTGTTAGACTATTTATCACAACTATTCCCTAACAAACAGTTAAGCCTCGAATTGCTGTCCAAAAAACTAATTATGTTATTGGCTATTGTAACAGCACATAGAGTCCAAACTTTGTCAAAAATTGAAATTAAAAATATAATTTTTGATTCTAATTGTATATCAATTAAAATTACTGAAATTATTAAGACGTCAAGGCCAAATACTTACCAACCTGTGTTAAAATTACCGTACTTTAATGAAAGGCCTGAAATTTGCCCAGCTAGGACACTGTCTTGCTATAAAGATAAAACTGATTGTATAAGAAGATGCGACAATCTGTTCATTAGTTATAGAAAACCCCATGCAAAAGTGACTTCACAGACTCTAAGTCACTGGATAAAGGATGTGCTCCACAAAAGCGGCATTGATATAAGTATATTTAGTTCACATAGCACGCGTCACGCGTCTACGTCAAAAGCAAAAGCTGTTGGCGTAAATATGGACGTGATCAGAAGAGCCGCGGGGTGGAGCACATCCTCTTCTGTTTTTGCCAAATATTATAATCGCGATATCAGGCCATGCTTAGATGATTCCTTTGGTCGTTCTGTTCCTAATCAGAATAATTTATAAAAATACTATTTGTTGTGTTATTATTTTTGATTTTTGTTATTACAATTCTATTGTATAATTGGGTGTATTTGCAATATATTTACCTGATTAAATATAAAATTTTGCTAAATACATGTATTGATACCAGTAAATGATGATTTATTTCAAATAACAAATAGGTATTATCCAGATTTTGGACAACTTTAAACATCTACAAGTAAATATTAATCGCGAGAATTGAGCAGCGTAAGCATAATTAAAGATAAAACGAACTTACCTGTACGTGAAGTTCTATCTTAATTATGCGAGCTGCTCAATTCGAAGCGATTAATATAACAACCCTCCCATAATATATTATTTTCAATCCCACCCACATTGACCAAAATCTGTATTGACCTATGTTGTTAACAATGTCGATTTTATGTATGTGTATACAAAAAACCGCCAAGTTTATGTTTCAGAGTATGCTTACTTTAAACTTAATGAGAACAAAATGGCGTGCTGACACAAAGCTGGATCCACCGATGTCAAAAAATTACTTTTAATTTTTCAGATTAATATTATTTCTTTAAATATTCGTGGTAATGGCCGGAAAATACGAAACAGTACTACAAGTAAATATTAATCGCTTCGAATTGAGCAGCTCGCATAATTAAGATAGAACTTCACGTACATGTAAGTTCGTTTTATCTTTAATAATGAATGAAGATATTTTGCAACCACGAAATTATTCAACGCTTTAATATACGTAATACAATTTTTTATTCAATTTACTTTATTCGGGATTGAAACCTGCTGTGTATAAAGGCATAACAGTAAAAAAAGGAAATAACACATTCAAACAGGTAAATCACAAGGAAATAACAAATATCAAATGTGTATCCACGGTGTGTTAGATAACAACAACATAATTCTGACGTATTTCAGGAAACCCAAATGGTGAATCATTATAATATATTGTGCGATTTCGCGTTGTGGCGTATATCATGGTATTTAAACATTTCATTAATATTATTCCTGAAACTTCAAATACGTTTTTGTTTATTACCCTCATACCTTTAGAGCATTTTCTTAAAAAAAATGTGGCGGTAAATTTAATAATTTGTAGCGGAGCATTTTAATTAAAATACAGTTAGTTTAGTTACAATAATGGTGGTCGAGTGGCGGCTTCAATAAACTTGTAGCTATTGTACTTGCTTCACTATAACGTTGATAAATTACGTCACGCCAAGAGAAGCGAGCTCCATCCATACACATCTTTAGGCTGCGACTTTGCAACAGATATGTGAGGAAAACATTCAACAGTCATCGAATAACTTTGTGCTGTTTACTGCTAGACGCAGGACTCCCTTATCTGCAACTTAGTGGCATTGCAATTCAATAGGAGGATTTGGCCTAGAATACCGCACTGGCCAGACAGGTTGGCATATGATTTGACGTTTTTCGTCGGATGACAAAGATACTATTTACTTCGTGTATTATCCTCACTCACTACCTACGACACCATGCAACGAAATGCGGTTAGAGACACTGAATTATTTGTCATCAGAAGTATTTCTGTTCTCGCACACCGCTCAACTTCGCACATTTCTCGTGTATCCCCATGTTATTAGCCATCGCTCTCAGCGCTACTTTTAAGTGTTGTGAATTCCCAAACAGATAGAGCAAGTTGTATCACAGACATACTTCGCGAGCTGTGCTCAATTTCCATGTAATGAACCTGAAGTTCTATGTAGCAACCTGTTCGGAAGTCTTTAGTGAATCAATATAGTTTATCTACTAAAGGCTAGACACATTATTTTGAAGAAGAAGTACACGTACGCATCACTTCACACTCGATGGAGAATAACACAAACTAATCATTAGTTAGGTTAGGATTATTAAAATATAGAATTACCGCTTATTTATTTTCAAGCACCGATTATTATCTTTTCATTAGTTATCATACAAACTATGACTTCTCGAATCCTGAGCTGCCCTGGCTTTCAGAATAGCACTTAACAGTTTGGTAACTAGAAGCCCAAACGAGTTTTGACATCATGTAAGCTGGCGATGGATAACTAAAAGGAACCCATAGTATATATCCATGTTGAAGGATTTGTATGGCATTCTAGTAATTGGACGATATAAGGAATCATGCATCATACGTTTTCCCTATAGTAAATACTCCTTATAGCTGATAGTACAGACACGATCTAAAATGTAATATTCAACTGAATATTACATTTTAGATCGTGTCGTGTCGATCTAAAATGTAATATTCAACTGAATATTACATTTTAGATCGTGTCAAGAGTAAAAAGATCGTGTAAAAAGAGCTTCGCCACTGACCAAACAACTCGGTCAGTGGCGAAGCTCTTTTGTGCGTCTGTTAAAAGCGCTGCTTTGCATGCAGCGTTTAACCTCATTCTATTTGCGAATCAGACGCTCGAACCCACTCCGCATTTTATGGTCTCGTGCAGTAAATAGAATAACCAGACGATATGAAATGTGGGCTGCCGTACATTTCATCCTTTTCTTAAAGATGTACACGAACTATGAAATGGATCTCTCTCAGGATTCACTAAACCTATTTCGCAACGCGAACCCACTTCCCCGCCGGCGACTGATGACTTACTGCCAGTATTAACTTTTATATGATCGTATAGAAGGTTCTCCCCTTAGTGACGGCGTAATAAAATGACAGGTTGTTTTATTTGGTGCCGACTGTGAGGCGTCGTTTCACGTCGTAGTTTGAGTTGGAAACTTTAGTAATTGAACGAGAGTGTCGTAGTGATTCGTAGCGTTCTCGTAGCTGGCTCGTAGCGCATGCAGCGCTTAGTGCACAGGGATGTAGCGGATGAAGTAATGAAGTGGTGCCCCCTGGCGGCATGCGGTGGTACAAAAAGTGTGAGTTGCAGTGCGGTCACAATTAGCCGCGCGAACTAGTGAAGCACACCGCCGCTCCACTGTGTCGTCTGTTGGCACTCAAACTTGTTCTGTAGTACTGCGAGCGCCGCCTTTGTGCGATACAATGTGCCAACTAGTTCACTAACAAACTGATGTTTATTTGGCGCACACGTCGGAACTAATTATAGCTACAATCTGTTACTGAAAGTCTGGATCTGAGAAAAATAGGTAAAATATATTAAGAATACGTCTCTTCATCAGATTAATTACAGTTATCCATTGGTGATGAAAGCATCAAAGTGTTGGAAACCATTGCTCCTAGTAATGGATTAAGTCATATGTAAAATAATATCAAGTAATTATAATTCAATCACTCATTGTGAATAAAATGCCCTATCTGTCGACAAGCATTTTATATTAAACTATACGATGCCCGCGGTTACACCCGCGTTATTTAAGGCTACTGCTCTGCTCCCGTCGCTCATAGCGTGATGTTATATAGCCTATAGCCTTCCTCGATAAATGGGCTATCTAACATTAAAAAAATTTTTCATATCGGACCAGTAGTTCCTGAGATTAGCGCGTTCAACCAAACAAACAAACTCTTCAGCTTTATATATTAGTAAAAGATATATTTGGATACAATATTCATGTGATATAATTTTTTAACTACATCCACTACAATTTTAAACCCAGAAAAACAAAAAGTAGCAATTTATCACAAGAACTATACTCACATTAATATATCATGAAGTTTTCTGAGGTATTAAATCGCTCTTTCTCCCGTCAGTTGAACACCAAAGCGTTTAAGAGTATTTCATTGCGTATTCCCCTTTCAGTCATTTGACTTAATTACACTTTTTCTTCTCATCGTTGGAACAAAAGACGAATAGATCCTTTTTAAAGAATCTCGGTGTTATCGAAGATTGAGTTTCAGTTTCTCAAAGGAACATTAGTTACACTAAAGCTGACGCCTTAACATAAGTAAATTATGTTACATATTATACTACCGTTTGGAGAAGAGCATACAGTATTGAATTCAGTAGTGGACTTAGTGATTGATCAGATAAATGTCCTCTTGCCGAGCTCTCTGCAAATAAAAAGTTTTGGATGCAATCTATGATTTTATATTTATTTTGAAACTAACTGTAATTCTGCAAACTTCTTGTGTAACCTGACGTATAAATATCTTTTGCCAAAGACAAGCAAGCCGAGAAAGAGCAGCAATCTGAAAAGTTGAGCTTACAAAGAATTTTATAAATTTATGCCTTTATACTCTGTCACCTTTATCTAATACTCGCGTGAGTGACGAAGAGATGAGTTACAAAGTGAATACGTAACGCGAACGTTTGACGTACCATCACACGACCAGAAAGACTGTGACGCTCACACCTCACAGCGCTTCCGAGAAACGTGGCGCGTTTAAAAGCACATATCACATCAACTGCCGGCACAGTCATCGTAATATTGGACCCGGGAATAGGCGCAGTGCACGGTAAAGTTGAAAAGAGGAAATAGCCGAATAAGGATAAGGAAATATGCATTTGGGTGTTAGATGATACATGGACTACAGTTACTGTCGGTATATTTCCTTGGAGGTGAAATTTGTAATTATTGTACAGCTACATAAAATACATATAATATCACGTCAATTTTTGACGTTTTAAGTCACTTGAAGCGAGCGTGTTGCGGCCTTCAAAACAGTTTTTTTTAGTTTTAATGCAAATTTTCTTTAGAAGAAATTGAGTATGCCAAGTAACTTGCTTAGGAAGCGATCTTTCAATTCATTCCAAAATATACGCAGGCAGTAATTATCTTGGTAATGAGCTCAATGAATACTTCCGTTTTATGTTTACGTTTGAGAAAAAAATATTTCTGTTTAAGAATAAATACGTAATTCGAATACGAAAATTATAAGTAAAAGCCAGTGCTATACACACTGTGGCAATGCTAGTTGAATTATAAGCTTTACATTATGACTGCGCTTATTTCAGGATTTATTTGCATTTGTTCGTGAATTAATTAGATTTCTCATCTGGCAATTTTTTCTTCCTTATTTTGCTCCGTGTTTTCGGTGAGAAAGTAATTGAGAATGTATTTTGCGATTCACAAATGTGATAGAATTTATTTCATTTTTCGTATCATCATTATATTTTTTGATGCCATCATTTGCATAAAAATGTGTAGAGAAGTCACATTTTTGACTAGTCATGGCTTTAATTTTATCATATTTTAGTTCTAGTGACGTCTAAAGCTTTGTGTGCAACAGTGGTATATACGGGATCACTGCTAATGGATATTATACTGAAAAGTCAGGTGTCGTTTTTAGGATTCTCTTTTCCTGCACGAATGTTTGGTTTTCGTTATGTTACCTGTACAAGGAGGACAGAAGAGTTGAAATTATTATTGGCGAGGTTTTTAATGGATTACGGGATCATGTTCTTTAATTATACATAATGACAGAAGTTAACTTACCAGGTAGTAGAGCAACATCACTGCTCAAATTTTGCTGCCTTTGGGTAGTCTTTGCAGAAATCGCATAGTTTGCCGCTTTTTCTTGCATTTTCATTGCTGCCGCCACAAATACAGAACATGTACTGCTCTACTATGATTTATCCTGCTCGTTAAAATAAAATCTAGACTTGTCTACGCTAGTGTGACTGGTACACGAAGAAATGGTTACACCATCGTTATAATTGGTTAGTTGGTTACGTACTTACGTGCTAAGAGAGGTGTTACAAGTTTGACGTCGCAAATCTGTGTCTAGCTGTGATGTTTTTTTTTAATCTGTTGATATTCTTTAGCTGCAATTAGTAAAGATCTATATCCGGGGTTACTTAACATTCCTTATTTTATAACGACGACTGCAAGAACGCTGTAGTAGGCACTGAAATTCAGCGCATTACTTTTTTGTCTGGTGGTACTCCGTTAAAATGTATCTCTAGTAGCCGAAAATAAAAGTTAGTAATGGCAGTAGTGAATTGTGCACGCGTGGGCTCAGTGGGCACGTCCGCGGTGGCGAGGCACAATTAGCCACGAGTAATGAGCGACTTAATGGCTTCTTCTGTCGCCTCGCGGGTACGGGTCACATTCATGAGCGGAGCGGAGCGAGTAGCGTGAATGTCAATCATGCATTGCAGTAGCACATGTTGGACAGATGCCTTACAATTATGTAGCGAACTTGTAGGATCTTTTTAAGTACAGGAAGTATGTTCGTGTTATTCCCCCTCATTTGCCCCAGATTTTGTCAAAATATAATTATAAGATCAAGTTTTAGTCCATAGACAGACTCGCACTTATCTGTTCTGTAATGTATTTATTAATATGATCAAGTTAATTCATTCAATGTTTCAATATAGGTAGGATTACCGTCAAACATTACATATCTTTGATCAACACCAATCATCATTGTAGTCAAAATAGAGTACATACATACATACATAGACTCACGCCTGTTTCCTCAAAGGGGTAGGCAGAGGCATATTAAACGCCCACTTTTCGCCAGTGTTTTGATCCCACGTAATAGGTGGCGAGCCTATTGCCGCTTAAAGGGATATACAAAATGGAGTCATATAAAAATTTGACTATCCTTTGGAAAACAAATAAATAAAACTAAATATTTAGCAGTAGTAGGTACCGCCAGCATTCAATATTTGAATAGTTTTATAGCGAATATATTTAATTCCAGTATTGTTTTATTGAATTAGTTTAAAATGATCATCATCATCAGCCTTTATCAGTCCACTGCTGGACTAGGCCTCTCCTTTGAAAGCAGGAATTGGCCTACTATACCACGCTGGCCAAACGGGTTGGTATAGAGTTTGAATCAAGTTTTCCTTCTCTTACAGTGCTGTTTTCTGCATAATATGCTCCCTCTGTCGGCTCTTACGACACCCATGGGATGATATGGGGTGGTGACAATCCGTATTCTTAATCCGTCACCACACGGATAAAATGATCATTGAATTTAAATAACGTTACACGTGGGGCTACTGTAAAAGAGAATATTTAAATATATTATAAATGAAACTGGGAGATCACTGTGAACACAAAAGAAAAAATTTAATAAATTTGAGAGTCTTGCAATTCAGTTGAGAGCTTCGGTGGCATATTATTTATAAACCCCACACTCGCGTATCAACCGCATTGGTACACGAGAGTGTGGAGGAGGCATAATCGAGAGCTCGCGTTAATACAAACACTATTTGCTAATGAAAAATTGATTATCATTAAACTTTTTCTAGTTATAGACTCGGCACGTTTTACTAGTAGTGTAGTCGTATGATGTATCATATAGTTAACATGGGCTCAGCTTAGCGTACGACTCGAATGACTTCACAGTTACCTGCTATCGGCTGGTCCCAATATTTGATACATCCTGGATGTAGGTACTAGAGATACATATATGTAATATGTGACATAAACTTCATACAAAATATGTTAAATATATATTTATAGTAGCCAAATTCGTGGATAGATCAAATGTCGTTACCGGTCGTATATCTAACGTGTGCCTCTTCAGGAATACTAATAATAACTAATGACACCAGACGCGACAGATTATGTTACTCTCATAGACGGGATGTTGGTCCTTAAGGTCACGAAGCAGTGGCTGATCGTCAGATGTACATATAAGTATAATATTATCACAGCAATGCTGTGTGAATTTATAATTCTTTTTGGTGTCTAAAATCATAAGTCCTAATGATTTTATATTTGTGAGCTGCCGTTGCAATTTCCATTAGCCCAATAATTTGTCCTACGTATTTGTAATTTTATAGTATACTAGCCGTTTCCCGCAGTTTCACCCGCGTCCTGAGGGAACTACTTCGCGTACCCGAAAAACCCAAATATCTTGCGGACCCCTATTTTTTCTAAAATAAAATATAGCCTGTGTTACTCGCAGATAATGTAGCTTTCTAATGGTGAAAGAATTGTAGTAGTTTTTGAGTTTATCCATAACAAACAAAAATACAAACTTTTCCTCTTTATAATATTATTAGTACGAGTATAGACTTAGAGGACGCCAGCAACTACGCCTGCATTTTTTTTTATTTACCAGTTTTGGCGGAACCCGTTGGAATTTCGGGAAATCCCTTCTTAATGCACCCTTACGGTCCCCAAGGAACATACATGCCAAATTTCAGCTTCCTGCGCCCCATAGTTTCGGCTGTAGGGTGTCTGTCAGTCAGTAAGTAACGCAAGGATTTTATAAATTAAGATAATGAGACGAGACGACACTTCATTTTAAGGTTATCAATATACGCTTTTGATGAGGCAGGTAGTGATGGAATGACATAGAGCACAAGGAACACGAGGGCCGAATAATTGCCAACACATCAGCATCCTATCGCAAACCCAAGTTGCATCCAAGACTTTTCGCTTTAGAGCCCTGGATCCACCCGAAGTAATTGTCAACATCATTGGGTTGATATTGTAAGATAGCATGGATGTTAGAATGAGAGCACGAAGTCCCCGGCGCCACAAAGCCCGCCGCTTGTCCCTTGCGGCGACGCTTTAAAATATTACTACAGAGCAGTTTTTAAAGCAAGTCGTTACGACGATCCCACATGAATATTCCGCCAGATAATTTACACAAAAATGCTAAGATGAAAGTAAGCGACGTTGGCTGCAAGTGGGCTAGTTTACCTTCACAAACGTCCTTTTAACTAAATTAATTATGTTTTATAAGATATCAGGTTCTTTCTTATTTTTTTTTCATGTGAGTGTGTGGCCAACTGTGGTGTCGGAGTTTTGAAACCGCCCAAAGGCTACCGACATGCCCTAACGACCGGGTCCGACAGCTGTACGTGCCCTTCGAAGCACGGTAGCGCCCAGTTGTAAATGCCACACGCGGTCACCCATCCAAGTGGGGATCCATGCAAGCGTGGCTTAAAATGGCCGCTATACTGCAAACGGCAAGCCAAGTCTCGATATGAGCCCTACAAGATATCAGGTAATATATGAGGATCAAAGATGTCGGGACCGAAGGATATAATATTATATAATATGCGTTAGGTGTTTGTTTCATGATTGATAACCTTCTGCGTGATAAGGGTGTTTGACAGTTAATTAGCATTAAAGTGATTAAGGGCAACACTATACGGTATACATGGTTTGAAAGTTTTCAATTCCGCATCAATTATACCAAACTCGTTCCTTGACAGAGAGAGTGTTTAGTGTTAGAGGCGTAACCGTCTTACAAATGGGATTATAAAATACTATTAATTAATAATACTTTAATACTCAGATGGTATTGTTTGTATTGTGGTATATTATTATATAAAATTGGTACTAAATGATTATCTTCCTTAACTAAGTGCCTACGTCATATTAATTGATGTATTATATTGGCCGTTAACAACATAAGAGAGAATTAATGGCGATAATTTCGAGTAAGTTTTCTCAGCCATATACACCGCTATTTTTTAATTAGTACAAAAACTTTAAGGACAGATTAGCGAAGATATTATTATCATATATGTGACGTAAGAATTTCATAATATCAATAAAGAGCAAAGTTATTATCATTTGTTTATTGTAGAAAATCTCACTTAAATCATAGTCATTTTTTACAATCCATTCACTAATTCATTGATTATATTCCATCCTGCTCATTTGCATTCTCTCTGTCGCACTTATGATGTAGGTAGCAATAGAAAATAAAATGAAGAAAAATAATAAATGTAGGTAGTTATTTTTTAATTTTGTTAGTTCTACCCTCTCCTTCATACTTCATTCGGGCGTAGGACCGGTAAAATTTATCGTTTAACAAGTAATTAAATACGGAGGTATGTAATTAGAAAGCAAACAAATATCAAAATAAAAGATGGTGTTCTGGACTAAAAGAAAAGAGTAATTTTGGCGTATTTATGAAGTTAGAATCATCTGCTATTTACAAATCATTTTATCGTCATCATGTCAGCCTAGAGACGTCCACTGTTGGACATAGGCCTTCCTCAAGGTGTGTGGAGAACACAGACCGATTTTGAGGCGCCTGCATCAAATTATTATTTACTTAAGTACGTATTATTTACTAAACTTACAAGTATTTCCATTGTCCTTCGAAATGTCCACCACCGTTGTCAAAAGCATCCAATGTGCACTGTTTTAATTGTTTGACACTGACCCGGTCACTTTTGTACACTCACAATACGATGTTTATGGGTACACAGCTGCACTCGCGATTTTTCCACTCAAAAAGTACGCACGAAGCATAGCTACATACTCCCGTGATATGAACTGATATGATAGGCCATCGCGTCGGGCAAACGTAGACAAACAATTAAGTTTTGCAACGAAATTAGATACGCTGACTTTCGCTAGTAATTTAGTACTGTTTTTCGCATCGTCGGGGCGTGGCGCAGGCGCAGAGGGGCGGGGGGGGGGAGGTAATTTATCAATGGTATGATAGTACACGGGTCGGTCATAGTATTAGTATTGCATTTACCAATTATCACGTATTTTTGTGGACAGTTTTGAGACAGTTTTGGGACTTAGTGTTTTTATTTTTCAACTACATAATTATGATCAGTTAAAGATACTTAGTGCCCTGTTAAATTTTTTGTACTAATTAAAAAATAGCGGTGTATATGCCAAGTGAATTATATGACCAAATTAATTACCGGCTATTAACACGAAATACAAAAGGCAGCGAATGCCTGATAGCCATTTATCCTCACATGACACACAAGGGAATATTATCGAGTAAACTGAGAGCCAATATAATGTTGTATATTTTCACGATATTTTCACAACTGTCCACATTTATACAGTTAAGCTGTTACGCAGTCAAGGTATATCTGTGAGTAAGTCAATGACTGTGAGAAACTGTTTTTTACTACTACCGCTTATTTATTTTCAAGCACCGATTATTTTCTTTTCATTAGTTACAATAATACATACAAACTGTGACTTTCTCGAATCCTGAGCTGACCTGGTTTTCAGAATGGCACTCAACAGTTTCGTAACTAGAAGCCCAAACGAGTTCTGACATCGTGTAAGCTGGCGAAGGATAACTAAAAGGAATCCCTAATGTACATCCATGCTGTAGGATTTGTATGGCATTCTAGTAATTGAACGATACAAGGAATCATGCATCATATGTTTCCCCTATAGTAAATACTCTTTAAATCTGATAGTAAGGGCACGATCTAAAATGTTATATGTCTGTTAAAAGCGCTGCTTTGCATACAGCGTTTAATCTCATTCTATTTGCGAATCAAACGATGCGGCTCACATTCTTGTGCAAAGATCCGCACAGATGCTCGAAGCCACTCAGCATTTTATTGTCTCGTGCAGTAATTAGAATCACCAGACGATATGAAATGTGTGCTGCCGTACATTTTATTATTTTCTCGAAGATGTACACGAACTATAAAACGGATCTCTCTCAGGATTCACTAAACCTATTTCGCAACGCGAACCCACTTCTCCGGCGGCGGCTGATGACTTACTGCCAGTATTAACTTTTATATGATCGCATAGAAGGCTTTCCCCCTCAGTGACGGCGTAATAAAATGACAGGTTGTTTTTATTTAGTGCCGACTGCGAGGCGTCGTTTTACGCCGTAGTTTGAGTTGGAAACTTTAGTAATTGAACGAGAGTATCGTAGCGACTCGTAGTGGTCTCATAGCAGGCTCGTAGCGAATGCAGCGCTTAGTGCACAGGGACGTAGCCGATGAAGTAATTAAGTGGTGCCCACTGGCGGCGTGTGGCGGTACAAAAAGTGTGAGCTGCAGTGCGGGCACAATTAGCCGCGCGAACTAGTGAAGCACACCGCCGCTGCACTGTGTCGTCTGTTGGCACTCACACTTGTTCTGTAGTACTGCGAGCGCCGCCTTTGTGCGATACAATGTGCCAACTAGTTCACTAACAAACTGATGTTTATTTGGCGCACATGTTCGAACTAATTATAGCTACAATCTGTTACTGAAAGTGACATACCAAATTAGGAATGAAATAATAATCTAAACTTATGCAAATATAATAATTAGGTATATTATTGCTTGTGAGAATAATGGGTAAAATGTATTAACATATTGTATTAACATTACGTCTCTTCATCAACTTAATTTCAGTAATCCGTTAGTGATGATAGCATCAAAGCAATGAAATTAATGTTTCTAGTTACGAATGAATTAATTGATATATAAAATAATATTAAATTATCATAATTAAATAAGGCATTGTGAATAAAACACCCTGTCTGTTGAAAAACATTTTATGGCCATAAAATATAGTTTAATATATTTTTATGTCATATAGAATTTCGCCTACTTCTTCTACATTTTAAAACCCAGAAAAAACATTGAGTAGGAATTTATCACAAGAACTATACTCACATTAATATATCATGAAGTTCTCTGAGGTATTAAATCGTTCGATCTCCCGTCAGTTGAAAACCAAAACGTTTAAGATTACTTCATTTATATTCCCCTTTCAGTAATTTGGCTTAATTGCACTTTTCTCTTCTTGTGGCGAGAACAAAAGACGAATAGATCCTTTTTATAGAATTGTCGGTGTTATCGGTGATTGAGTTTCAGTTTCTCAAAGGAACATTAGTTACACTAGAGCTGGCGGCTTCGCATAAGTAAACTATATCGTTTGGAGGAGAACATACAGTATAGGTTATAGAGTTTAAGAGAAGTAGCGGTGTAACCTTCATCGATTTTGAACAAAAATGTTTTGAAAGCTTTGTAGATATATTCAATTAAAAACAAGCATGAATGTGCTTTTTAAAGAGGAATGGCATTGGCATTCCGACAAGCCAAGCTTATACAGAATTTTATAGATTTTATTCCATAATACTGCGCGTTACAGCGCTCTTGGGTGAACCCCGTCACCTTTACCTAACATTTGAGTGACTGACAATTCCGAGGAGATGAGTTACAAAGTGAATACGTAACGCGAACGTTCGACGTACCGTCACACGACCAGAGAGCCTGTGACGCTCACACGTTACTGCGCTGCCGAGAAACGTGGCGCGTTTAAAAGCACACATCACACAAACTGCCGGCACAGTCATCATAACATTGGACCCGGGAATAGACGCAGTGGTGCACGGTAATATTAGAAAGAGGAAAATAGTCAAAGATAAGGTTTTATTGCATTTGAGGTTTGGATATACATGGCCTATAGTTACTGTCAGTGTGTTCTCCTAGAGCAAATACGTATCAGAAGATTTATAACTAATGTGCAGGCACATAAAATATTATATCGCGACAGTTTTGAATATTTAAAGTTATTTGGCCCGAGCGTGCTGTGGCCTACGACACGTATTTTTAGTTTTAGTGCTATTTCTTTAGAAGAAATTTAATATTTTAAATAACCTGATTTGCAAACTGATTCATCAATTAACCGAAAAATATCCGCAATTGTATGCTATTCTCAACTCTTGCTGTTTTAAATAGGCAGTTATTAAATTTGTTTTCTATATTGGTAATAAGGTCAGTGAATAGTTCCAATTTATGTTTACATGAGTGCAAAAATGATTTATGTTTTATTCGAACGTTTTTAGTAAAACCAAGTACAATAGATACTGTGGCAATGCTAGTTGAAATATAAGCTTTACATTACGACTGCGCTTCTTGTAGGATATATTTGAGTAAAATTGTTCGTAAATGAATTAGATTTATCAATAGGAAATTTTTACCCCGTATTTTCGGTGTGTAAAGTAATTGCGAAAATATTTTGAGATTTACAAATGTGATGACATTCATTACATTTTTCGTATCGTTATTCATATTTTTCGTTGCAGTCGTATGCATAAAAATGTATAGAAACTTCATATTTTTGACTAGTCACGGCATTGATTTGCAGTTCCAGTGAAGTCTACAGCATTGTGTGCAACAGGGGTATGAATATGGGATCACTGCTAATCTATAATAAAATTATGATACTGAAAAGTCAGGTGACGTTTTTACGATTCTCTTTTACTGCGCGTATGTTTGGTTTTTCATTATGTTGGCCTGTGAAAGATGAACGTGAGGGTTGAAATTATTACTGGCGGGGATTGTGATGGATAAAGAAAAGGAAAAGAACATGGTCCCCTAGATCATGTTCTTTTGTCATGACTCTTTACAGAAGCTAAATTACTAGGTAGTATAGAAATATCGCTGCTCAATTATAGCTGCGTTTTAGTACTAACTTTCAAATAATTATACAGTATTTATGCTGCCACAAGTAGGTACAAAATATGCTATGATCGATGACGATTTATTTTGCTGGTGCAAATAAACTATAGACTTGTGGGCAGAAGTGTGACTCATACACGAAGATGTGAAGATACGAATACACTGTTATGAGTATATCAGTGGAGTGAGAGGTTTTACAAGTTTGACGTCGCCGCGTATCTGTGTCTAGCTGCGATATCGTGGCTCCTAACCGAAATGCCGGTTTATTTTAAACTAGATGATGCCCGTTATTTAAGGCTACTGCTCTGCGCCCGTCGCTCATAGCGCGATATTATATATAATATATCCTATAAGCCTATAGCCTTCCTCGATAAATGGGCTATCTAACACTGAAATATTTTTTCAAATCGGACCAGTAGTTCCTGAGATTAGCGCGATTTATAATCATACATACTCTGCAATTAGGATAACGCTAAGAGGATGACTCTGCAAGAACGCTGTTGCGTAGGCACTCAAATTAAGCGCATTATTTTTTTGTCTGGTGGTACTCCGTTAAAATATACCTCTAGTAGCCGAAAATAAAAGTTAGTAATGGCGGTAATTAATTGTGCACTCGTGAGCTCAGTGGGCACGTCCGCGGAGGCGGCGCGCAAATAGCCACGAGTAATGATTGACTTAATGGCTTCTTCTGTCACCTCGCGGGTACGGGACACACTCATGAGCAAAGCGGCAAGCGGAGCGGCAAGCGGAGCGGGGAGCGAAGCGGTAAACAGAGCGGAGCGAGTAGCGTGTATGACAATTACGCATTGCAGTAGCACACGTTGGATATGTTCGTGTTATTCCCCCTCATTTGCCCCATATTTTTGTCAAAATATAATTATAAGATCAAGTTTTAGTCCATAGACAGACTCGCACTTATCTGTTCTGTAATTTATTTATGAATGTGATCAAGTTAATTAATTCAATGTTGCAATATAGCTAGGATTACTGTCAAGTATGTAATATTTGATCAGCACCATTTCATCATTATAGTCAAAATGCCGTCATATACAAAATTATCGTATGGAAAACAAATAAATGACACTAAATATTTAGCAGTAGTAGGTACCGCCAGTATCCAATATTTGAAATGTTTTATAGCTATGATATCCAATTCCAGTATTATTTTATTGAATTAGTTTAAAATAATAATTGAATTTAAATAACGTTACACGTGGGGCGACTGTCAAAGAGAATATTTAAATACCTATTTTATAAATGAAACTAATAAATATATTGGTAGTCACTTCTTTATTCTATGGTAGTCACCTTAATGCAAAATTTTAAAAGCATTTTATTATAAATTGCATTTTATTTATATTTTAGTCAAATTAAACATACCACACATTTTACGAAACATATTTTTCGTTGAATAAAATTCGTTTTGAGGTATCATTTCCAATAACAACCTATACCGAACATAGGAGACTCAAGTTCATCCATTCGGCAAATAAGTGAATCATATATCAATGTGAACACAAAAGCGATTCTCCACTATAAACGCGGCTACATCGAGTTCAATAAAAAATTAAATAAAGAACAATGGCAGAATTAGGTCTGGGTTTGTTGTGGCGAGCTTAAACTTTATATGAACAAAACAAATTGTTTATTTTTTCTAATATTTTTTATATTTTCACTTTGTCTCGATAAAGCCGGATTATTTTATGATGATAAAAAGCATTCCAATTGATTACAAACTAGGTGCTTACTTTATTATTTGATTGTTGCCATAGACAATGGTGTGACAGGAATAGACGTTTGACATTGATGCGTATCGATTATTAAATAAGTAATCGATATGATCGACCTTTATAGGGTTGGTTTGTTTTAAAATATAATAATTTAAATGCAGTTAATTAATTGTTTATCAACATTATATCAATAAGCTAATTATTTTGTAGCAAAACAACTTTTAAATCAAATAAAAACGTCACAGCATCGTTTTAACGTTATATCGATTTCACATAAAATCGATTTAAAATGTGCAGCTCTGCTTTTGTCTTTGGCTGTGACAGGTAGATGCTACGGAATAGTTCTGCGTTTAGATGTCAATCTGACCAATGAATCTGACATAATGCCTTTGATAATTCAAACGTACCCACATTGTTCATTCTTAACTAAACATTAAACACCGATATCTTCTTCTTCCGGCTTTCCCGAGTGAAAATAGAATAATTTATAGACTCTGTTACTTACGCTGAATTTTTTGATATATTTTTTATTACTGAGCGCTTCAATTTAATTTCAGACATTTTGATGTATGGAGATCTGCCATTGTCCTTTGAGAGTCTTGCAATTCAGTTGAGATAAAATACACCCTTCACTCGCGTATCAACCACATTGATACACGAGAGTGCGGAGGAGGCATAATCGAGCGCTCGCGTTAACACAAACACTATTTGCTAATGAAAAATTGATCATCACTAAACTTTTACAATTCATAGACTCGGCACGTTTTACTAGTAGTGTAGTCGTACATCCGTCTTATTAATAAACTAATATTAGCGTCAGAACAACTTTACTTCAAGACTTAAGCAAAGATTAGGCAATTATGGTATTAATAAACTAGGAGTAAGGACGGAGTTAACTTTTCATAATTTACTCCGCGAGTAAAAGTTAGTCCGGGGAGGCCCATAGTTTAACGCTGGAGTAAGCAAGGAGTACGCATAATTTTGTCACGGGGTACGGTAGACTAGATCGAAACTTTACCTAAATACTAAAACATAAAAAATAAAGATTTCGAGTCGACAACATATATCTGCAAAATTCGGATTGTCGAGTATTTTGTTAATTTCTAATTCTTCTGACAGTATTAGAAATTATAATATTAAAAAAAGACAGAAACGTCAGTGTCGAATAACAGTCATGTTGAGTACCTACTATGTAGTTTGTATCCCATGTGTAAATACTTCTTGCAGTTATATTTCTTATCGGTATAAATAGTTTGTTCAATGAATATTATTAAAGTATCCGTCTATTATGAGACAATTGTGTTACTTCGAATTTACGCGAGCGAAGCTGCGGGCAAAAGCTCGTAGATTTATATTGTGTTTCCAACTTTCATTGAGATTTACATACATAACCCAAATATATTTTCACATTTGTTTGGTGTTCGTTAGAGTACTTACTAGTATCTGATTTTGTAATTTTATTATTGTAGATTAAAATTAATACCTAGAGATTATTTCATTGAAGATTTAAGAATGATAGAAATAATTGGAGAAATATTACCATTCATATAAGGCATGTGAAATTGTATAAACCTCGCAATAACCCTTTTCAAGAGCTTGAAGAAGATGAGTTTAAATTGTGATTTGTGCCAAAAAACCGACATAGATAAGGTTTGCCACAAGCACTTGCAAACTTATACAAACCTAGCCAAATACCCTATCCGCATGTTTGCGTTTGTGATGGTTTGCCGAGGTTTGGCAAGCGTGCCGATATGTGTGTTGTGTCTATGTTCGCTTGGGATAGTTGTGTTGTCAAACTCAAAATCTTTTATTCATTTGGGTCACAATGTGATGCTTAGGAACGTCAAAATAATAAATTTCAAAATAATCACTTAAAGATTTTACATTTACTGCCACGTTCGCAAAGCAAGGGCGTAGAACCATGAGAAAGAACGGGCAATAAAACTCACGGTCACTCTTTTGCATCGCCAGGTTTTGTATAATACACTTAATTTACATTTTGTAAGGTGCTGCAACTGTTACACCTTCTATATCACTTGTATATATATATTGTACATAATAATACTCAAGCATAATACTTAATTTTATTTTTGATGTTCATTTAAAAATACGAAACAGGAGCATCCACTTACATTATGTATGCCTAATAATGCAGGCGATCCGCGAAAGTGGTCAGAACCATGACGGAAATGATGCAGTTAAATATTAAAATTTAATATACATATAAAAACTTTTTATTAAATAAAACTATTTAATAAAAAGTTTTTATTCGAGCAGGTCATTTTGTTCATTCTTTTTACTTTTAATATCAGTGGGTTGCCATAACTTAAACCTTAATCTCGGTGTAAAAATGGTATTGTTACTCCGAACTTACTCCGTATTTATTAATACCGTTACTAACACGTAGCTATTCCATATCTAATCTAGAATTAACTACTGCCGGTGTTACTTTGGAGTAAGAGAAGAATAAGCAATTTTTATTAATAAGACTAGTGTATAATATAGTTTGCATGGACTCAGCTTAGCGTACGACTCGAATGACGTCACAGTTACCTGCTATCGGCTGGTCCCAATATTTGATGTATGGATGTAGGTACTAGAGATACATATGTATATGTGACATATGCTCCATACAAATTATACATACATACATACATAGACTCACGCCTGTTTCCCGGAGGGGTAGGCAGAGACTACGGAACTCCATTTGCAACGATCCTGACATACCTCTCTTGCTTCATCCACTCCCATGAAGTTTCTCATGCATGCTCTTCTGTTTAGGGTACTTCTGACTTGTCCTTTTTTTAGGATGTCTCCAATCTGGTCAGAGAACGTTCGCCTAGGTCTTCCCCTTCGTCCTGCCCCATTCACACGTGCCTTATATATCTTCTTTGTCAGTCTTTGGTCATCCATCCTCTCCATGTGCTACTACATCTTCTTTTACCACACACCACTCTCGCAAAATAAAATACAAATTATGTCAAATATGTATTTCTAGTAGCCAAATTCATGGATAGATCAAATGTCGTTACCGGTCGTATATCAAACGTGTGCCTCTTCAGGAATACTAATGATACCAGACGCGACAGATTATGTTACTCTCATTGACGGGATGTTGGTCCTTAAGGTCACAAAGCAGTGGCTGATCTTCAGACGTACATGTATGTATAATTTTCTCACAGCAATGCTGTGTCAATTTATAATTCTTTTTGGTGTCTAAAATCATCAGTCCTAATGATTTTATATTTGTCAGTAATTAATGTCCCGCCTACCCTGTCTAAGTTTTTAAAGCAAGTCGTTATGACGATCCCACATAAATATTCCGCCAGATAATTTACTTTATTTTACACAAAAATGCAAAGATGAAAGTAAGCGAAGTTGGCTGCAAGTGGGCTAGTTTATCTTCACAAACATCCTTCTAACTAAATGTATTATATTCTATCAGGGTCTTCATTCTTTCTTTTCACGTGAGCGTGTGGCTAACTCTGAGCTCGGAGTTTTCAGACCACCCAAAGGCCACCGACCTGGCCTAACGATCGGAACCGACAGTTTTACGTGTCTTTCGAAGCACGGTAACGTTCTCATGTAAATCAAATGCGTGGTCACCCATCCAAGAGGCCACCTTTGTAAGTGCTAACTTTGCCGATCTACTGCAAACAGCAAGCGAAGTCTCGCTATGAGGATCATAGGTGTCGGGAAGATACGCCAACATTAGGTGTTTGTTTCATGATTGATAACCTTCCACGTGATAAGGGAGTTTGACACTTAATTAACACTTTAGTGATTAAGGGCAACACTATGCAGAAACATGGTTTGAAAGTTTTCACTTCCGCAACAATTATACCGAACTTGTTCCGGGGAGGTGACCGTGTTTAGTGGCGTGACTGTTTAACATCAGGGTTAACGTTATAGCTAAAAGTGTTAAATTTTTCAAGTATATAAAATGATTAAATATTATAAGACTTCGATACTCCGATATTGTTTACAAAGTTAACAATACCTGAACCTCAATTAGATACATCAGAATAAGCACTAAATGATTATTATCTTCCCTAAATAATCGCCTAAGTTACAGTCATTAATATTTTAATTATTTATTAGCGATAAACAACTTAAGAGTGAATGAATGAGATAATTTAGCGTAGGTTTTCTTAGCCAAGTTAATTATATATCCAAATGAATAAACAGCTATTAACACGCAATACAAAAGGCAGCGAATGTCTGACAGCTATTTATCCTCGCAGGTGGATGACACTCAAGGTAATATTATCGAGTAAACTGAGAGCCAATATAATGTTGTATATTTTCACGATATTTCGCAAGTGTCAACACTCATATACTTAGGTTGTTACGCAGTAAAGGTATATCTATGAGCAAGACAATGACTGTGAGAGAAACTGCTTTTTTAAGAGATAAACTTCACTTGGTGTAAGTGCCGTATAAAACTTAGTCGAATGCTTGCGACACATTGCTGTGATGGCGAGAAGTAAAGCCACAAGCAGTGCCTAGTAGTAATAATAATAATCATCCAGACCGTATTTGGCCACGGTGACTTAGAGCTCATTATTGAGTGCAGTTGGGGCAAGTTTTGAAATTTTGTACTAAATGTAATCGTTTTACGATATTCTCCTTTGCAATGTTACTCGTAATATAGATAAATGGTAGGACAATTCACATTAGGTCATTTGATCCCAAACTAACTACAGCTTGAACTATGATAACGAATAACTACTATAGACAAATTACACCCACAAAAAATTGTGCTCATCATAAATCCAAAGATTTGACATGGGTGGGAATCAAACCCACGACTTTCGGCTTAGCAGTCAGAGTCTCACAACCAGACCCGTAGGCCAGACATTGCACCGTGAATGTAATATGTTTCTCTATGACGTGTGCATATGACCATACATTTTCTAACAGTCAGCTCGCCATATTGCATTTCGTGATAAAACCTTAGATCTGACATATGAACACTCTATATGTGTGAGTAGTATGCCACTACGGCACTACCAGGTTCTCTAGTCGTACGTAGACGTAGGTAGGTATATAGTTGGGTACTCATAGCTGCGAGAGTGCAGTGCGGTCTTTAGATTTGATTACCGCCGCGACGTTTGAATCAGCCGAGCTACTCACGACACTGATTCTGCACTGTCTTTGGATATTTTATATTGCAGATATCTTATTTTGCTATTTTGTTAGATACTTAACCAAAACGTAAGAGCAGGAGATGCTCTGAACACTATACATTTTCATGTAAGACGTGATTTGGAAAATTGATCACACACTGTTTTTAGTAATCAATCATCATAGCTTATACGTTACATACTGAATAAAATCATAAAAACATTAAAATATTTTTCATTGACAAGAAATATTTCCTCTTGATCTATGGTTCTGACATGTTTAACATCCCTTTCGTGTAAAATAAAGAAATCATGCTTTGAATAAAAAAGATGTGCCATAAAACCAGAGCATGTATTTCATTTAACGCAATACTTATAATATAACTTTTAAAATAGTATCAGTCTGTACTACACACATGTTCATGTCAAGGAACCGTAAGTAAATATGGAGATTATTAGTGAACATAAACAGAAGTGCGACCAAACAAAGAGGGTGAGAGCGCTTGTACACGTTAAGAAAATTTACCGTGTCGGCAGACAAGACAAATTCTTCGTGTACACGACAAGAATTTTGTCTGTTCTACATACGAAAACTTTCGTGTCTTCTGCAGACAAGACCAATCGGAACGTATACACCACAAGACTTTTTTCGTGCAGTCGTCACTCGAGCGTGTGCGCAAGTAATAACAAGTCTGGTAATCATTTTCGCTTATTTATAAAAATGTTAACTACAAAGCAAAAAATAATGATAATTGCATATTATTATTATAACAAAATGAAAAAGGAAACAAAAAACAAGAGACTTTACTGGGTTCATCCAATTATTCAAGAGAAAAATGAGTTTGGTGGGTTCATTACCCTTTACCGTCTTATGCGACAACATGAGGAAAAATTTGTGGATTAGTTTCGCATGAAAATAAGTTGTTGAAGTTTTGTGCCACAATACCGGTTGTCCCTCTACTAAAGTTATAATTAAGTCATCAGCCATTTTGTACTCTACGCTGTACTACTATACCCGTCCACACCAAACGCACAACAAAAACTACCCACAGATCACTACTTACCTGGCTGTATGAACCCTACTACTCCGCCCCCCCACCACTCCGCAACAACGTTCGCCGTGTCGTGTCTTGGGCAGACAAGATTTTTTTCGTGCACCGCTGCGAGCAGTGTACTCAGTTCTTTTCTAGTTACGACACGAATTCTTGCATAGGCCTGGCGTATTTTCTTACCGTGTACAAGCGCCGTTAGTGTTACAAAGGCGTCGCATGTGCCTTCACTACTGGCTTTTGTTTCACATTCGGAACACACGCCAATTTGTCTCATTTTTGAGTGTACAGCACACTGTACGCATCTGGTTTGTTTCAATGTCACAAAGAATTTTATAATCATATTTTTATTCATAAATTATAAAAATATTGCGTCTTTATTCATTAATTATGAACTTATTTTAAATTGTCTTTCGGGATTTATACCACGTACTTTTGTTTGGAGTAACCGATATTTCGGCACTGTTGCAAGCGCCATGTTCACGGATATACTGAGGGTATTGGGGGTGGATGAATGTTACGAGCAAGTATAACGGTCTACCCGCTTTCTTACTCGTTTTTTGTGTACAACACCACTGCCACTGTTTTCACTATCGCACTGTACCCGATCACGACATACTACACTCACTACGTCAGCTCGCGGTTTGACTTTTTCATTTTCACGGTTTTTACATAGACGTACCACTGGATGCCAGATACTCGACAGTTGAAACCCTTCCTCTCTATTGAAATTCCTGAACTTTTTAATTTCAATAGCTTCCCTAACCATTCGGGGTATGTAGTGGCGTTCTGTCGAAAGCACTTGAGGGTTGTGTAACTCAATCCAGTGGTCGGTACCCGAGTCTAAGAGATGTTGAGCTATGGCTGACTTGTGTGGTTCATTATTTTTGACTGCCCTTATGTGTTCCTTTATCCGGCAAGAGATGGTGCGTTTAGTCTGTCCTATATAGGAACTCCCACAGCTGCAGTCAATTTTGTATACACCTGGCTTTTCTAAGGGAAGACTGTCTTTCGGCGATCTTAAATATTGCGACAGTTTCTTAAAAGGAGTGAAGATAGTTTTAACTGAGACCTTCTTAAGGATATTGGCGACCTTATCTGTCACTCCTTTGACGTACGGCAAGTACGCTGGGTACCGTTCAACCTTGAAGTCCAGGTGTTTCTTAGTATGTCTGAGTGGTCTGATTCGCCTACTGTACCCGTTCTTGTGTAGAACGTCGCTTATATGTGAAAGTTCCTTATCTAAATGTTCTTCGTCACACAAGCTGTATGCTCGGTCGGTAAGCGACGTTATAACGGAATTCAGTTGACGTGGGTGGTGATGTGAGTCGGCGTGTAAATAGCGATCTGTGTGCGTTGGTTTCCTGTATATGGAGTGGCTCAGGGAACCGTCATCTTGTACGCCAGTCATAACGTCGAGGAACGCCATTCTTCTATCCTTTTCGATTTCATAAGTAAAACCCATTTTACTGTGGATGCTGTTTAAATGTGCCAAGTACTGATGAACATTCTCTTCATCGCCTTCCATAACACAGAAAATGTCGTCCATGTACCGTTTCCAAATTTTTACACTTATTGGGGCAGTAGCAATGGCTTGGTTTTCGAAATGTTCCATCCATAGGTTGGCTACCACTGGAGCTACCGGGCTGCCCATCGCTACGCCATCAATTTGTAGGTAGTACTCACCTCTGTATAAAAAGTAATTTGTGGTTAGGCAATGATGTACCAGTGCAAATATGTCGGCATATACCACGGTTACTCCAAACAAAGGTACGTGGTATAAATCCCGAAAGACAATTTAAAATAAGTTTAAATGACCACGTAAGTTTAAATTCCTATATTAATTATGAAGATAAACAAATAGACCCTAGAACAATTATTTCAAGCTTGTGCACATAACTTTTCATGTGGGCTGATAACAATAAAGTATAATAAAGTAGGTAATAATATGTCGATTATGATATAAAACATTTTCCTCAAAGTTTATTGCTCAATTTCATATAACCAAAAAGTAACTAAGTCTTAAAATACTATACAAAGAAATGTATACAGAACATACAAATAAATATATACAGAACGAAAAGAAAATAATTTAGAGGGCGTTATGAGAAATTCAGCCACATCGCCGTCAACTGGAAGCGTGCCCAGAACACTGGAAACATTGCCACGTTGTATGGCGAGTTACGTACGTTATATTTCCTCAAATATATTTTTGTAATCCGCAAATAGTTCCAACGTGTTATTTTTAAGCCTATCTAAATTTTCAGCGCGCTGGCTCGAGTGAACATGTTCAAATAAATCGTACTTACAACGAGACGGCTTCACAACGGGTTCGCTTGCTAAACCAATAGTATTGTGACTTACTGCGCTGTAAACAGTAGGTTATTTATTTATTTATTTTATACACTAAACTGTGTACAGGTTGACTTAATGTCTTGGGCATTATCCGCCAGTCTACCTTTGAGCGGTGCTGAGAAACGTAGTAGGTGTATTAAATACTTACTATAATTATAATATAGGTATAATAATATAATATAATATCATTCATAGGGTTATCTGGAAGAGATTGCATTTTGCGATAATACCGCCCAGTTGCGAAAGTAGTATTAAGTTACTTATTTAACTATATTGGATGACGAAAGACTGACCAAGCAGATATATAAGGCAAGTGTGGAAGGGACAGGACGAAGGGGAAGACCTAGGCGGACGTTCTCTGATCAGATTGGAGACATCCTAAAAACAGGACAGGTGAGAAGTACCCTGAACAGAAGAGCATGCATGAGGAATCTGATGGGAGTGAATGAAGCAAGAGAGATATGTCTGGATCGTTGCAAATGGCGTTCCGTAGTCTCTGCCTACCCCTCCGGGAAACAGGCGTGAGTCTATGTATGTATGTATGTATGTTTAACTATTGTACCCTAAGAAGTTACAATAATAAAAACATAAGTGTTTACTGGTGTATAATAGAGTGTTTATATATATCAAGAAAGTGAGGCTGCAGAAGAACACTTAAGAAATTATCCACAGAAGAAATTATTTTATATGTATTGTATGTGTATATTTTTTTATTAAGGCTAAGCAAATCAGTTTTAAACTATTCTCTTGTAAATTTATAATTTGTAGAGTATGCATGAATTAGCTTTCAACTGTGAAATTGAATACAGGTCCCATTAATTAATAGGTAGATAGTTGATTCAAAGCCTCCTCGATGTGGACACTTGTGGAGCGTTGTGTGTTTGTCCACAACGTTAAGTGTGACGCACAACGCGCATGCAGCCGGGTGTCTCGTCGTCCGTCGGTGCACGAACTCAAACACATCACTGAGGTCATCATTGATGAGTTGACGTTAGAGGCGACGCATTGGCGACACAGTACAAGTCATGTCAAATACGGTTATAATGAGCTGCATTGAGGTAACTGGAACTTGTTCTCAAAGTTAAAACTAAACGTAAGAGAAATTAGAACGTTTGTTTTTTTTTGTATGATAAGGTGGTGAACTTATTGACTGAATAACTTTTTTGTTTAAATTAAACTTCCTTAATGACGTCGCTACTGTCTTTTCAATGTAAAAACCAACTCCACCTCCACCAATTCTGATACTCAGAAATTGTTTATAAAGTCATCGATACCTGAACCTCAACTAACATATTACTCACTATACATCAAAATAGGCACTAAATGATTATTATCTTCCGTTAAAGGGTTAAATATGTAATTGCCTATGTCATAGTGATTGCTTTTTGTATTAGCCATAAACAGTTTAACAGTGAATGAATGAGGTAATTTTGGATAGGTTTTCTTAGCCTTGTCTATGCCAAGTTTATTATAAGTATAGCCAAGATAATTAACAGCTATTAACACGCAATGCAAAAAGGCAGTGAATGTCTGACAGCCATTTACCACACAGGTTACGTCACTCAGGGGAATATTATCGAGTAAACTGAGAGTCAATATAATATTGTATATTTTCACGATATGTTCTCAAGTGTCAACACTCATATACTTAAGTTGTTACGCAGTAAAGATATATCCATGAGCAAGAGAATGACTGTGAGAGAAACTGTTTTTTATGAGATAAACTTAACTTGGTGTAAGTATAAAACTTCGTCGAATGTTAGCGACACATTGTTGTGATGGCGAGAAGTAAAGCCACAAGCCGTGCCTAGTAGTAATAATACATCATCATCATCAGCCCTTTTTACTGTCCTACTGCTGGGCACGGGTCCCTTCTCACTATGACAAGGGTAAGGCCATAGTACACCACGCTGGCCAAGTGCGGTTTGGCAGACTTGAGTGGAGCGACCGACAGACTGCTACGTAGAGGGTCTCGGGTTCGAATCCACGGTACGCACCAATGACTTTTCGGAGTTAAGTGCATATTAAATTGTTAATTATCGCTTGCTAATCGGTGAAGGAAAACATCGTTAGGAAACCTGCATGTCTGAGAGTTCTCCATAATATTCTCGAAAGACAGGTGAAGTCTGCCAACCCGCACTTGGCCAGCGTGGTGGACTATCGCCTTACACTTCTCATAGTGAGAAGAGGCCCGTGCCCAGCAGTGAGACAGTTTATATACAGGGCTGATGATGATGATTATATTTTTAGAATAAACTTGTTTTTGCTACTGTCTTCTTATTTTGGGGGAGGCATATTACCAGTGGCTGATTTAATATGATGTTGATGAAAATTAGAATTTGTAGAATATGCACGGAATGGAATTGACCAAATATAGCTTTTAACTATAGAACTGAAGACTGTTAACATTCACGAATAGATAGTTTATTCAAAGTTGCGTCCATGTGAACAGTGCTCGGTGCTAAACAGTCACATGGGAGCATTGTGTGTTTGTCCACAACGTTAAGTGTGGTGCACGAAGCGCATGCAGCCGGGCGGTCGGCGCACGAACTCAAACACATCACTGAGGTCATTACTGATGAGTTGACGTTAGTGGCGAGGTATTGGTAGAACAGTACAAGTGATGTCAAATCGAAACTTAAAGTTAAAACGAAATCAAAGGAATAATGAGGACATTTGACATTGAGTAAAACTTCTTTAAACCCAATATAAAAAATGAAAGTATACATACTGGCATGAATCAAATATAATACATATTTTATCGGTTTCGTTTTTTATTTTGAAGAAGAAAACGAATTGAAAGCAGCAGCGATTGCTATTATATTTTTGAACAGGGTTGTTTGGATTGATCTGTTTATTAGCTTAAAGTTAAAACGAAACCAAAGGAAGATTTGACGAGAACGTTTGACACTAGTTAAAATATTTAAAGACAATATATAAATAATTATGAGAGTGTCATAAAATGATACATATTGGTATAAAACAAATATAATCCATTTATCAGATATGGTTATCAACATGGAGAAGAAAATGAATTGCAAGTAATCGCTGCCGGCTATTACATTGTTAAAAAGGAATGTTTGGCCCTTAAGATTGATCTGTTTCGCACATATAGGTCATCCGCTCCGTATTTTTTTGACGATTGTTTCAGATAAACCATACACAATCACTTACTTTTACATATTTTAACAATAGATACAGTTTCTCTCGAAAACATTCTAGTATTTTCAATTATACTTTACATTATAAATAAGTAACATCCTGCCCAGATAAACTTCGTATTAGCTCGTAAAGTACGAGTGAAGCATTCACCTCAAACTCCCGCCACTATAAGATCGATAAACTGGCAACTTGGCGGATTCTTTATAAGATTTAGGCATACTTTACGAAAAGATTCTCAAACTCAATCCATAGACCTGTCGAATGGATCGACCTTTCGGTTTATACATGTTTATATCTTGCAAATGTATTCAGAGGTAATGTTTGTCTCCCACGACATCAAAAGGAAGGAAATAAAAGTTTACATGTGTTATAACTATACCAAAGAATGAAATATGTAACTATATAGTAGTATGACGTACTCGTAGGACGTTGTGGGGAATTGCATTGACATGCGGAATGTCATTTTTTCTTGTTTCTTCTTTTCGCGTGGCCATCAGTCTCTGTTGTCTGAGTTTATAAACCCAGCTAACAACAAATATTAGGCTATTGGATTTCAATACTTTCCATAGTTGAATAGTATGTATGACTACATATATTTATTTATTTAAAACTTCCTGCAAAAAACCTTGCACAAGCACTTAATGCCTATAGGCACTTTCTCCCAGTCAACCATTAGGTGATGCAGAGATGATCATGGCAGGTTTGTACTTACACAAAGAAAGTAAAATAAAATAAAATATCCGATATAATACACACTATAAATATATACAAGATCAATACATACGCATAAATATATACATAAATCCACGATAGCCCAGTGGTGTACGTAACGGACTGCCGAGACGATGGTCTCGGGTTCGATCCCCAGTTACCCCGGGCACACACCTATGACTTTTCGAAGTTATGTGTGTATTAAAATAAAAATATTAATTATCGCTCGCTTAAAAATGTGCCCGGTAGATGGCAATAGGCTCGCCCCCTATTACATTGGGACCGAAACATATCTGGCGAAGTGTGGGTGTGTAATACACCTCTGCCTACCCCTTCGGGGATAAAAGGCGTGAAGATATGTTATGTAAATCCACACAACTCTTTGGCAATCTAGAGACCAGCTTCCTCCAGATTCTTCCAGGTCGCCTGACCTCTAGCTTAGTGACCCTAAGAACGATCTTATGGTCGCTAACCACTAGACAAGCAGTTTAATCATAAGTAACTTTAAAAATAACCTCCGTCGAAGCCGCCAATGTCCCGTAGGTAAGATACGCTTAATAAAACTTTTGAGTCACTAATGTATTATTAGATTAGTTATTATTTGTGTCAGACAGTGAAGTTGCCGTTTGGTTGACGGCATAGAATACAAGTGTCACCACACCCTATCTTCCCGTGGGTGTCGTAAGAGGCGACTAAGGGATAACACGATGCAAATACCATCTTTGCGTAGAGACGGAAAACTCGACATCAAACCCTATACGACTGCCTCGTTGGTCTCGCGGCATAAATGTGCGCGTGGGATCGGGAGGTCCCGGGTTCGATTCCTGGGTCGGGCAGTGTTATTGGGTTTTTCTGTAACGAAATTCTCAGTAGCAGCACGGAGTCTGGAAATGTGCCCGGTACGGCAATAGGCTCGCCCCTTATTACGTGGGACTAAAGTATATCTGGCGAAAAGTGGGTGTAGAAATGCACCTCTGCCTACCCCTTCGGGGATAAAAGGCGTGACGATATGTATGTGTATGTATGTACAGTGAAGTCACGAGGATTGGCTTCACGTGACTCACGTCGACCTCACGTTGTTGTTCACTCTAATTACGTCATAAAATAGATTGTATTCATTAAACAACCGTCCAAAATAAGTTGTTAGAATAAATCTAATATCTGAATACTAACTTACTACTATTAATAGAAGCGAGGTTCGAGACGAGGAAAGTTTGTGAGGATGGATGAAAAAATGTTGGTCATGACTCACGCAAAAATTACTAAATGGATGTTGATGAAACTCTGGAGTACAAACATTAGAATAGCATACTTATATACTATCCTATTTGATATCCAAGCTATCCATCTCGTATTTTTTCAGTCGATAATATAGGAAATGCCTGTCACAGTGTAGCGAAATTTATATTCAGTTAAAACTATTACTACCAGAAATGTGACCGTAATGTAATTAGACTCGAATTCCACCTTATCTCATTGAAGCTGGCAACTCAAATATGTGAAGTTGTGTTCGCGTTTGGGCCGCGTCGAACATCTTTATACGAGAGAGATGACCTGTGAACATTGACATAATTATAGTACATACTGTTGGCAGACTGAGAAGCGTCGCAGGACCGCTTTCTACGACTACACTATAACAGGTAATCATTGAATGTTTTAATTATGTCAACTTACTTTTGTCTTTTCTTTTTAATTTTGCTGTATCTTAAAACATTTTTGTTTTCTTTTTACCCGACTGCGCGACGCAAAGGAGGGTAATGTGTTTATCAGTCTATGTATGTATGTATGTATGTTTGTTTCTATGTGGCGTTCTAGAGTCCAAATGCGTAGGACGATTTTGATCATTCTTACGTCAATCGATTTTTCTTAACCTTGCGAGTGTCACTAAAGACATAACAGTAATCAAAATTCACCACAGCGACAACCAGACGCCATATTGTCAAAATGAAAAAAAAAAGTCAATGAACTATGTCAAGTGGGGTGTCGTTGAATAGGTATTTTAAAATCATCTTTAGGTTCCTTTTATCATTTTTCATTTTAAATAATATTTAAGGATATATAACGATGTAAAGTTGTTTAACAAAAAAATATTCTCACTAATTTTCTTACCTATTGATTTAAGTTTTTATTTCAAGTATAAACAATATACAAACACTTAATTGCGAAAGGGGAATGCCCATTTGAGGCCCACAGTGGACAGCAAAAATATACTATATGCATAAATTGTGCAAGAATAAAATATGAATTTACTTTCTTTCAAATACGCGCCACAATATTCTACAAGAATTCCTAAAAAATAGTAACATAATTGATAAAGTCAAGAACATGTTTGGTTTTGACGCCGCCGACGCCGGCAAAATATTGCTAGCTTCAAAATCTTGTTAAAATTATAATCGATAATCATTCGATTTAACTCGATTCATAAATAAATAAAATAACTTTAACGACAACTTCACTGGACTATACTGGAATTGTAATATAAAAACAAATAAAAGATATCATAATTGAAAATAAAAATGTGCGTTATGGTAAAAAAAGAAGATAAAATAAATCAAGTATCGATTATTATATGAAAGAGAAATCGATAAATCAATTTAATGATAGAATTTTTTTCGTTATGCTGACAACACTGAATTGCATCTAACACTTCAAATTAAAAAAAAAACTGACACTTCACTTGTTGCTTTAAGCTCAATGTTGATGTTGTTAAGATTTTTCTTCGATTTCTTTTACTACGACCTGGTTTTGTTATATGGACTTGATTCGGATTTTTTTTCAACGAAAAAATAGTAACCTTCCAAGCGAATTGATCAGCGATAACTGCTGGCGTTTGCGTGCGAAAATACAAAATAGACATAATTCTTAAGGTGTATTTTGTGTACATTCAAATAAATAATGATTATACTGGCAGAGAGGCTATTGATGGTTATTGTTGCAATTGAATAATAGGAAAACACACGGTAGGCTGTTGTGCACATATTATGACTGTGCTTTGGTATATAGGTTGGGCCTTTTTAGATGATTTGCTAATTGTGTAGGTATGATGATGAAGAGAATATAGATATTTAAAATAGCAAATATGTTTTATTTATGTATCCTAATAGAGCGCAAACACTTATTTTATCATAATCAATAATAATAATTAAGCATTTCACAAAGAAAAAGCTTATCTTATAGTCTGACACTTTTCTCATTCGAAATTAACCTTAAAATGTTATATTTTTTAAAACATTTTTAAAATAGTGGCGGCAATTTGAATGTATTTTTCAGATATCTGATACTATTAAGAATTTAAAACACAATTTATTTATTATAATATTTGATGTCCATCTTGGGCCTAGGAGACTATGGAGAGTGGGCATTCCCCTTTACCATCTTATAACGAAGTCAATGAATCGTAACTAAAAAGTATAAAATAAAAAAATAATTTAAAGAAAAACAAAAAACCCGACTGCATAAAAACTAATTCAATAAAAACTAAAAAGAAAGAACAGAACGACTCACAGTCGGGGCCCCTTGGGAAGATTTGATTGGTAAAATTTGAATGGGCCCCGACTGTGAGTCGTTCTGTTCTTTCTTTTTAGTTTTTATTGAATTAGTTTTTATGCAGTCGGGTTTTTTGTTTTTCTTTAATTTAATTTTCTAATCTAACTTTATATTAATTGTAATTCTGTAATTTTGTATATATTTGTAATTTTGTTTTTACCTGACTGCGCGACGCAAAGGAGGGTAATGTGTTTATCAGTCTATGTATGTATGTATGTATGTTTGTTTCTATGTGGCGTTCTAGAGACCAAATGCGTAAGCCGATTTTGATGATTCTTACGTCAATCGATTTGTCTTAACCTTGCGAGTGTCACTAAAGACATGACAGCAATCAAAATTCACCACAGCGACAACCAGACGTCATATTGTCAAATGAAAAAAAAAAAATGTCGATGAACTATGTCATGTGGTGTCGATGAATAGGTATTTTAAAATCATCTTTAGGTTCCTTTTATAATTTTCCATTTTAAATAATAGTTAAGGATATATAACGATTTAAAGTTGTTTAACAAAACAATCATTCTCGCTAATGTTGTTACTTACTTATTGATTTAAGTTTTTACTTATTATAAACGATAAACAAACAAAAAAACAGTGAATAACAAAAAAGTATAAAATAAAAAAATAATTTAAAGAAAAACAAAAAACCCGACTGCGTAAAAAATAATAAAAACTAAAAAGAAAGAAACAAGGCCAGTAGTTTAGAATTCTAATGCAGAACAGAACGACTCACAGTCGGGGCCCCTTGGGAACATTTGATTGGTAAAATTTGAATGGGCCCCGACTGTGAGTCGTTCTGTTCTGCATTAGAATTCTAAAGTACTGGCCTTGTTTCTTTCTTTTTAGTTTTTATTATTTTTTACGCAGTCGGGTTTTTTAATTAGTGTTATTGGCTAACCACCGTTCTAATTAACAATAATAAATAAATAAATTGATCTCATATGAACCGTCACAAGAATTTATGTACCTGTAAAAGTTACGGCCGCGTCGAACATCTTTTTACGAGAGGCGAAGACCTGTGAACATTGACATATAGTACATAATATTATTATATACCGGTGACTGTAAACTGTTGGCAGACTGAGAAGCGTCGCGGGTCCGCTTTCTACGACTACACTATAACAGGTAATCATTGAATGTTTTAATTATGTCAACTTACTTTTGTCTTTTCTTTTTAATTTGCTTGTATCTTAAAACATTGTTGTTTACTTTTTTAATTTTCTAATCTAACCTTATTTCAATTGTAATTCTGTATTTTTTGTATATTTGTAATTTTCTTTTAATTAGTGTTATTGGCTAACCGCCGTTCTCATTAACAATAATATATAAATTTATCTCATACGAACCGTCACAAGAATTGATGTACCTGTAAAAGTTACGGAGAGCATTATGATGTATTTATTTTGTAGTTAAATCGTTGCAGCTAACCTTGCCTTTTGTCTTTGAGATCATAGCTACTATAAAACTAACGAAATATCTAATTATTGTCAAAGTTAAAGGCTCGCGCGTCTGCCTGTTTCCAATATACTCAATAATCACTGAACGGATTTTTATGTACTGTAGTGATTTGCTACATACCATGCTAGTCTAATAAATAAACGTTACCAACGAATGACTCACAAAAAGTGTTTTCATCAGAGATGTGTACGTATTAAACCAACAGACAGACGGCCGTCAGCCTTCATTAGAAGCCTAAACCTTAATAATGTTCACAAAAACAGACAACGACAGGAAACACTTGACATACCCGCACATCCTTTACGTTCGCCCTCCATCCAGTAAAAACGCTAGGAGTCTGTGGCAGCTAAAGGCAATATTACGATATGAATGAAACCTTTTGGTTACAGAGATGTTTTTTCTCCGAAAAGCTATTTCTATCTAAATGCTCAATTACTAGTGAATACATTCATTTAGATGCAGCGTTTGTGTGTACTTTCATACAACATTATTTACATTATTATGTTCATTATATCGAGTTTCTCTTAATCTTTGCAAATAGAACCTTTGAGCAGTGACGGACACTCGACAGAAAATCCTATACAAACACGTCTGGCTAGCGTGGTATAACTGGAACCGAAAAAAAAACCGAAATCCTCCTTTTCACTCACAATAATGTTATTTATGAAGTAAATTAGGAGAGGTTACAGCAGTGGACGGAAGACACATTCTATTTAATTAGTCAGCTATACTAATATTATAAAGCTGAAGAGTTTGTTAGTTTGTTTGTTTGCTTGAACGCGCTAATCTTAGGAACTACTGGTCCGATTTGAAAAATTATTTCAGTCTTAGATAGCCCATTTATCGAGAAGCTATTTAACATCACGCTATGAGCCACGGGAGCAAAGCCCTTAATAACACCGGTATAACCGTTGGTTCATCTAGTTTAATTATATAATCGAGACTAGTGCATACAAGTTACATAACAGACCCTTTCCGTGAAGGGAAAGTTTGTAGCGCGTGAGCTCTGTTCATAGTAAAGAACAAGTAAGTGTAGGTGTTGAACGCTCACACTTCTCGGAGACGATGTACACCGACACCCGGGCCGTGACTATGTCCGGTTTGCTCTTGCGTATCGGTCCACATGTACCACCGTGCAGTCTGATTCTACATGAATCAACAGTTTATTCTGATTTACAAAGTAACATTTAATGACAATAGGGCCTTATATATATCATCGCACACTGTTTGAAATAATTTAAGGTGAATAAGTACAGCACAGGTACACAATGAAGGGATTTCCCGAAATTTAAAATAAAAATATGCAGGTGTACTTGCAGGCATCCTCTAGTTCCTGATAAATAAGTACTGTATTTTAAGTTATAAAATTTACTGCCCTACAAGAAAATTGAGCGCAAATCTGAAACCAAACATCAAAATTCAAATAAAAATAAAATAAAAAAGCTCGAAGTGATATTAAAGCGGTGGCCGTCATAGCGTCATATAATAATTATTGTTGTAACGAGCCCTGAGCGCGGCATGTCTCGTCCAAAGGCCGGCGAGCGCTCGCCGTTACTCTAAAGTTCGATGCGACTAGTGCCAGCCTGATAGCCAGTGGGCTACGTGAGCGAGGGCAAGCGACGCGATGCGATGCGATACAAATATACTAATAATTCTTAAAACGTGTGTGCATTTATGGTGGAGTGATTTCAGCGCCTTATACACTGCGCTACATTTTTTAAGGTTCGATCCTCACATTTGATGTGATCTACAAATTGTTTCGAGTCTAGGTGTTATTTGTACCCATTGATTAAACATTTGTAAGGTTGCCACCTCTATTGCACAAGACAGCGCGTAGCACATACAATCACATAAAGATTATTTACGCGTAGCACATCGTAGCAAATACATGCAAAATTCATAGCACCTATTATGCCAGTGCTACGCAATTTTTACGAATATTTCAATTCAATTTTTACATTCAGGTTAAATAAATCTATTCGCCGCTGACCCTTGAATCGCTCTCTTTCAGTATAAACTGCACTTAAGCAAATTTGTACTGTTGCACTCGTCGCTTTTCAGCGCAAAGTCTTTAAGACGAGCGATGTTACTTCACCTGGACAAATAGATCGCCTTTATTTCTTCGGAAACTGGACTTCAGAAAGTCTTTGTGATATATGTTACTTTGCTTTGTAGTGACTGGTATTGCTGCAAGAGAGACACAAAGGGAATGACGTAAATAGATATTATTGTTTATTATTAAATTATATAACAATTTCTATTTCGGTTCCGGGTGATCAACGTGGCCTACCTAAATAATGTTTTGGGCATGCCACGTTGGTTGAATGCCCCAACGACTATAATTTTGATCGTTTGCCAGGAGCAGATAGTGCGATAAATAAGACGCACTTAAAATTTAAGGTCATCAGAAAATTTGAAACTAAAAATGCCGGTACATTCCACAGCACTGTATGACAAATCTTTTTGTGTTATCGCTGTTCGCCTTTGGAATGCTTTACCATTACATATAAGACAGGCTCAAACGATAACTAAAATTAAATCTTCAGTAAAGGCTCACTATCTATCACTATAACTTCTTCTAGTTCTACAAAATACATTTAAGTATTAAATATGTGTATGTATATGTATGTATGTATGTATAAGTATGTATGTATGTTTATGTATATGTATATATGTCTATCATTTATTATCATATTACAGATATGAATATAGGTATATTAAGTATGTATATATTATATAGCTTTGTTTACTTTGTTTACACATGCAACTACCGATTTTCTCCTACCAATAATATTTCCATCAAAAGGTTGCCTGGTAGAAATCGCTTTCAGCGATAAGGCCGCCCTTTGTACTATAGTTAGTTATAAGATCTCTAATAATGTTTTTTTTAATGTGTACAATAAAGTGTAAAATAAAATAAATAAATAAAATATTGTCGAAAAATCACAATTATTCACAGGCAACATTTAAGAGAAGATTTTTTTCACATAATCGCAGTAATCACTCGAAAAGCTGCCACGCTAAAGTGGACCTAGGCAGGACATATCTGTCGCATGTCGGATGACAAATGGGCCAAATTAACAACTCTATGGACCCCTCAAATGGCAGACGACATCGAGGCAGACCGAGAAGGCGATGGCGGGATGAACTAGACTCCTTCAAAAAGGATTGGTTCCAGGAGGGAGAAGATAGGGACTCGTGGACGAAGAGTGGGGAGGTCTTTTCCCTGCAGTGGAACGTTACAGGCTCATAAAAAAAATTAAGGTCTGTGATAATAACAGGACTTTTAAAAACAAAAACTGATATATTTTTGGATCTTTTGCGGCAATGAATAAACAACAGAGGAAATCCTAGAATAGAGGGATGTTTCATCAAAAGGCTCGTGTTGAGTTAAAGCAGCAGCCGTGGCGTGACTGTTGAAGTAGAAGATTGGACAACATAATGTAAAACTATTATAACATTTAACCTACAAAACAACAAAAAAAAATGTATTCGTTCATCAATATAGGTGAAATTCCTCACTTGTAGTAGCTTATACTATAGCAGTATGAGTACTTTTAAATTTATATAATGGTTTTATGCTGCGTAATAAAGTCGCTGTGTGTTTTGTTTATTTGGTCATAAATGTGATTTAGCTGCAGTTCATTTATTTTGATAAAATATTAATTGATTTGAGTATGACTTCATTGCTTATCATCAAACACAAACGAAACACAAAAACAATAAGCATTTTTCCCTATTAATTCAAAGAGACAAATACTTTTTACATCGCAGTCAATTAAGAGCCAGTCCCAGGCCGCTGTTTATTGTAAAGACCGGCATTAAATCGTTCATTATATTGCTACACTGTTTGTCTCCCCATATCCAGCTACTTAGTACCAGGACAGCAGAACTCGACGGAAGGTTTAATGTTCAGCTAGTGTACAAAGATTAGGCGCCTTGTAGTGCCAGCAGTTTTATCTGTTACTGCTCATTGGAAGTAACGACGTTCCCTGACGTAGCGTATACACGCCTATAGGCACTAAAACTGAACATATTGAATAGTAAAAAATATGTGCCTCGAATACGTAAACAAGACATACAGGACAGCAGTAAACAAACGGGCTTAGGCTCGATTCAAACCTCACAAATATATTTTTTTTGCAAATCATCAAACATTGACGACCGGTTGGCGAAGCGGGAATGTAAGCGACTGATACGCTGAAGGTCGCGAGTTCGACTCCCACTCTAGTCAAACATTTGTGTGCATGAACCTGGATGTTTGTCTTGGTCTGGGTGTTTCTATTCTTATGATATGTACGTTTTTACAAAAAAAAAGTATATATGACAATGTACATAGGTTTATCCATTATCTAGTATTACGAACTCTGCTTAGTTTGGGGCTAGATGGTGTTGTGTGAATGTAGTTAGAATATAATATGTATCCTTTGACAGTTAAGTGCCTTTTCCTAATTTGCGTCGCATTAGAATTTTATTGTCAGTTGATAGAAGGATTTGGCTTATTTTACCATACTGGCCAAACGGGATGATTAGATGGATTTCATTTTAAGTTTTCGGTCTCTTCCCAAAGATCGTGTGGATTAATGTACCTTAGAGACAAGAGACAACTCTTACGACATTCATGTAATTAATTGGATAGTGATTTTGTATTCTTACTGATTTATAATGCATGATAATTATTGCCATAATATTATGCTGTATCGTCATTTTATTTACAAATAAAAAAAAAAATATATTGCAAACTTGCTTAATTTAAAAGTTTATCTTGGTATACGTACATTATAATTATGTTACAGGAGGTTCCAGTTAGCGCGCTTTTAGAGGTAAATTCTGTTTACTTCGTTTTGAAATTATGCAAATGAATGTGTTTGCATTTATTTGTGGACGATTATGAAATGGACGTAAAATATAATAAAACATTATTACTGAAATCCTTCAAGTAAATATTTTGTTTTAGGTTCCTATTAAAATGTAACCGATTGGTGAAAACCCTACTTTTGAATAATATACGCTCTATTATATATCAGATATGCTAACCATTAAGTTTTAAGAGGAAACTCGAACCAGAAAAAAAGCACCTGTCATTAAATTATCGAATCGGGAAATTTATAATTATGCTGTGAGAGGCGTTTCGGTCAGATTGCACTATCTGTGATCACTAGCAGACCGACCGTGATGCAGTGATTTTCTTGACTTGACTTTAAATATATTTTTTATGGTAGTAGACGGCAAACGAGCAGACGGATCGCCTGATGGTAAGCAATTGCCGCCGCCCATGGACAAAAGCAACACCACAAGAGTCACAAGTGCGTTGCCGCCCCTTGGGGTTGGGAAGAGGAATAGGATGAGGAGTGGGATGAGGGAAAAGGAATAGGGGATAGGGCCTCCGGCACTTTCACTCACCGAACGAAACGGAACAGTTTAGGTTCTGTTACTTTACGTCGTATTACTGTGAGAGGGTAGTACTTGCCCGGTTGAGCCGGCCCATTCATGCTGAAATCAGCAAGGCTCTACTACCTTGAAATAAAATATACATTCAGTCAAAAAAGTATCTGGAATAGATTATTTGTCCATGCTTTCAAATTAGTTTTTTTTGTTAGATTGGCATACCTGTTTTCCATTTTGGCGCGGAGTTTGAGTTGCATCTGTTATTTATATTAAATACAGTGCTTTTTTTAACCGACTTCAAAAAAAGGAGGAGGTTCTCAATTCGTCGGAATCTTTTCTTAGTTATATTATATCTAATGTGTATTGCGAATTTCATAATGGACAAAAACATCGCACAAAGAGTTTGTCTCAAATTTTGCATCGCCAATAGAATTTCATGTTCAGAGTTAATGAAAATGTTACAGAAGGCTTACGGTGAATCGACTTTATCAAAAACTCGTGCTTATGAGTGGTACAAAGCGTTCAAAAGCGATTGAGATGTCGAGTGAAGGAAAAAGTGACAGAAAATCCTCATTCAACTTTGAGAGACATAGCCGCCGAACTTAGTGTATCTCACGAGTCAATCCGTGTCACTTTAACTAATCATTTGGGTATGAAATATGTTGTGACGTCGCTGTGACGTCGTGATGACACCGCCTCCCGGCCGCCTGCATCTTCGCCCCCCACCGCACCTCAAGCTGCTTTTTTCTTCTGGCGAACCGGAGACGAGCTAAGTGACCACCTCTCCTGGACGAACCGGCAGGCGGGCCCTCAACAAAACCTTTACCATCGCCGAATCACGCGACCCTGTTTAAATCTTTGAAATGATGTTTTAAATTTACTTGAGAAATAAATCAATTTTTATTCTAACATTTAACCACGTTTCTCATTTAAACACACCCTAAGTAGGGATAACTGACACCACCACCACTCATCTGTTTCAGGGTCCCGGAATGCAGTGGCCGCCTACCAGCCACAGAATTTTCCCCCTGGGAAAAATCTGGCCTAATGGGGGAGTGCGTGACGTCGCTGTGACGTCGTGATGACACCGCCTTCCGGCCGCCTTCATCTTCACCCCCCACCGCACCTCAAGCTGCTATAAATGCTGAGGTGCTGGCTGCGCTCGCCCCTTTTTTCTTCTGGCAAACTGGAGACGAGCTAAGTGACCACCTCTCCTGGACGAACCGGCAGGCGGACCCTCAACAAAACCTTTACCATCGCCGAATCACGCGACCCTGTTTAAATCTTTGTGAATAACATTTTTTTTGTAATTTTTGCCAGTGAAACGCTTGCTAAATGATGTTTTAGATTTACTTGAGAAATAAATCAATTTTTATTGTAACATTTAACCACGTTTCTCATTTAAACACACCCTAAGTAGGGATAACGTTACAGTGGTCACCTGGTAGGTCCCCTTCGTTATAGTGGCGCCCACAGGAATATATAGGTAGGGCTTTGTTTAAATCCGCTGCCGGTAAGTTTTCTTTTATTTATTTTTTAACTGTGTATGTGTGAAATCGTTCCAAAGCAGTGTGTGATTATTTAAGTGGCATATATTGTTTCTTTTTGCTTGTTCTATTGTGCTCGGGAAGTCAGTGGTGTTGTGCCGATCACAATAGACATTTTCTCTTTTTGTTCTGTTGTGCACGGAAGGTCGGTTTTGTGTTACGCCGGTCACAACAGACAATTTTTTTCTTACCACGCATGGTAAGCATTTTTATATTATAACTATTTCTGTTGCCGCATGTGATAATTAATTTTGTATCAACCGCATAAGTAACAAGTTATAATCGTTTTGCTTGCGACCACGTGTCAACTAAATGACGCGCTGTGGTCACATTCTTTGATCGCATTCTTTGTATTGCGATTTAAGGCCTCACGTCCTCTAACGACGTGCTAAGGTCACCTTCGTTGATCGTATACTTCGCGATTAGCTTTTTTAAATGCCACTACGGTAATTGAGTGCTACTGGTAATTATTGCTAATAATCTGCTTTGGCTGACTTATGGAACGAATTCACACCCTTCCTTTTTCCAATTCTTTTCATTTTTCTAATATAACCTTCTGCTAGCGATTTTGTACGGCGATATATTTCTGTACAGTAGATATTATTTAATACGTTTACCGCCTACTATGGCGATTATCTTTTAAAATTAACTATCCTTTTTCTTTCTTACTAAGAAAGTTTCATCTTTATTATACCACGTGTACCTAACATAGTTCGACTGGCTGAGAATTAACGTACCTAAAGATGCTAGCGTATTATATACTAGGTATTTAGCTAGAATTCCGCGTTCATTTATTAATGAATTGTACACGTGTCACATGCAGGTTGCTCACTAACAATAATGAACGAATGTAATCCTTGTCTATCTTGCATAAAATACGAATATCATCGTAGAATTATTGGTTGTTCGTTTTGTCAAATGTTTATTTTGCTACAATCGTTGTTTTTGGTGTTCGATTTTACCTCCTTGTTACTGCCTATCGGTATGTTATATGAGAATGCATCTATTTATGCATTTACTGTTCATTGTGAACTCAAACATTAAATCGTCGCAATTACTGAATATTTTTTTTGTAATGTTTTGTGTCGCTAGGATTGTTTTTTTCAATGTCTGGTTTCTATTGAAATATATAAAACATATGATGATAAATAAATGATAAAATCAAACCCCTGACAGCCGGAAACATACTTAATTATCAATGTGTAACTTGTTTCCTTTTTACTAAATGCTATGCATCTGGTTTTACTAAACCAGTTTAAGTAGTGGTTATAATGTGTTCTTGTGCTTACGCAAATGTTATTATATCAAACTGAATTTATCAAACTTAACTGAATTGAAACTAACTTTAACTAAAGAGGGTATTTGCACATAAATTAAATCAATAACTTCTATTCTTGAATAACTAAGTGGCTATTTACATATGAATCAAATAAATAATATTTATACCTCATTAAATAACTAAAGTGGCTGTTTACATACAAATTAAATAAATAATTTCAATACTTAAATATCTAATGTGGGTATTTCTACATAAATCAATAATTTATATACTTTAATAACTAAAGCAAATTAATTGATTTACAAGTTAAGGATAATACCATTTCGTATTTCACCGTCGTTTATTTTAATCTAAAAGCTGAATAAAATAATTAAATCTTATTCTATTATAGCATAAATGTGTTTATAAACGATTGGGTACAGTGTCATTAACAACAATGTAAGACGCATATGTATGCGAAGTTATAATTACCTACATAATTATTTGTGAAGGCCAACAATAGTGCTATTGTTTTCGAGTTGGAGCTCACAAGTCACAAGATAACGCATTGTTGTGTTAACGATTTATGTAAACATGCTAACATAAAACGAATAAATATTTCAGTTATAAATTGTCGCAGAAGTTTATTGTATGTAATATTGTTGCACGAATTTGTTATTTATCTAACTAAATATCTAACTATCAGTTATGGTTTGCCAAACAAAAACCTCTTGGTGATTTCCATTAAATTAACTCACTACAAAGTTTAAGAATGTAATGATTAATGCTCATCACTAATGATCTAATCACTAAAATAACTTAAAACTTTGTTACAAATAATATAAAATCTTTAACTCCCGATTACAGCTAAATCATGTACCCAAATATCTTGTTATATATAGCTTTAGTAATGACTGATCGAAATATAATAAAATATTTTTTTTCCCTATTCCCTATCGTTATTTTAGTCGTGTGGTTGACGGCATAGAATACAAGTGTCACCACCCCCTATCTTCCCGTGGGTGTCGTAAGAGGCGACAGAGGGATAACACGATGCAAATACCATCTTTGCGTAGAAACGGAAAACTCGACATCAAACCCTATACGACTGCCTCGTTGGTCTCGCGGCATAAATGTGCGCGTAGGATCGGGAGGTCCCGGGTTCGATTCCTGGGTCGGGCAGTGTTATTGGGGTTTTCTGTCACGAAATTCTCAGTAGCAGCACGGAGTCTGGAAATGTGCCCGGTACGGCAATAGGCTCGCCCCCTATTACGTGGGACTAAAGTATATCTGGCGAAAAGTGGGTGTAGAAATACACCTCTGCCTACCCCTTCGGGGATAAAAGGCGTGACGATATGTATGTATGTATTTTTTTCCTTTATGGCTAAGTGGCTGAAAGGTTGTTGTCGGATCGGTCTGTGGTTCGATTCTCGATTGTGTTTTTTTTTGTGTTTTTTAACTATGGTAGTGTATACTATATCATCGATCGTCTCCTTCGACGATGTATTATACATTACATCTGGCTCCAAACATTTTTTTTTGTGTTTTTAACTATGGCAGTGTGTACTATACCATCGACGTTCTCCTTCGATGGTGTATTAGTCATTACATTTTACTAAGAATTGTGCAATTGTCTTTAATTAATAGTATCGTGTACAGAAACTAGATAATGACTCGCGTCAATGGAATGCGGTCAGTGCCAAGCGCGCAGTGATGACTCATGTGTTCACCGGTTCAAACTTTCGATCGCAGAAATCATTGTTATTCCATTTTAAATGAATACAATTTGTCCTTGCAATATTGCATCGACCTTGTTAATGAGCAATTTGTTTGTGATATTGCCAACTAATCGTATGATTGTTAGTATCGTAATATAGTAAGATCGTAATATTGGTTTACGACTTATATATACATTTTCAATTAATTTCACCTATCGAACCCGGGTTGTCAGGTGGTGCCTACCAACATAGACTGGGTGGCTATTTGCTCTAAAACTCACGTATAATACCTCTTCGCGCGTCGTGTATTACAATGAATACGACTCGCATCGGGAATAAATGCTGGCTTGTTCATACGTATGATTGTGTGTGGGCCTTTTGAATGTGATGTATGTCAGGTAATAGGAACGTTCAATGCTTGGTGACGTATGAATGGTCGAGGGTTATACTTGTTTTTTTTCTCTTTCAGGGTTAATAGTTGCCTTGTATTTAACCTACTGACACCACCACCACTCATCTGTTTCAGGGTCCCGGAATGCAGTGGCCGCCTACCAGCCACAGAATTTTCCCTCTGGGAAAATTCTGGCCTAATGGGGGGAGTGCGTGACGTCGCTGTGACGTCGTGATGACACCGCCTCCCGGCCACCTGCATCTTCGCCCCCCACCGCACCTCAAGCTGCTATAAATGCTGAGGTGCTGGCTGCGCTCGCCCCATTTTTCTTCTGGCGAACCGGAAACGAGCTAAGTGACCACCTCTCCTGGACGAACCGGCAGGTGGACCCTCAACAAAACCTTTACCATCGCCGAATCACGCGACCCTGTTTAAATCTTTGCGAATAACATTTTTTTAGTAATTTTTTTGCTAGTGAAACGCTTGCTAAATGATGTTTTAGATTTACTTGAGAAATAAATCAATTTTTATTGTAACATTTAACCACGTTTCTCATTTAAACACACCCTAAGTAGGGACAACGTTACAATGTTGCCACTCGGCTAGTCCCAAAAGAATTTTACACCACGATAATGTGCCTTTGCACAAGGCCACCATTGTGAACGAATTTTTGACCAAACAGTCAACAAATACCATCGAGTAACCACCATATCCATCAGATATGGCTCCAGCAGACTTCTTTCTTTTTCCTAAACTTCGTGGCACCCATTTTCAATTGGTAGAAGACATAAAGGGGAATTCGTGCGAGAACTGAACTCAATTCCGAAAACAGCGTTTAAAAAATGTTTTGATCATTGCATTATTTGTTGGCGTAATCGTTTCTGAAGAAGCATACTTTGAAGGTTATAAAATAAATTTGGATGAATAACAAACAGTTTGTGCATTATTGATCTTTTGCCGGTATTTTCTTGACAGAGTTTTAAATCGGGATTGTCAGCGGATTTGAAACAGCTTTTGACACCCACTCACAGTCCCGATTTATCTTTCATAAACTTTTTATCTATACTACGATAAGCTTGTTCCTATTCTAAGATATTGAGGCTTATAGCGGAAATATAGATGTATTGTGATATGCTCAGATTACATAAGAAAAAATACCACTTTAAGCCCATTGTCGATAAAAGAAATGTTATTTCTTGTACACTCTGGATCCCATAAGAATGTATGCTTGGTAATTTGATAGTGAGAAAAATACAAGCTATCGTCATACACTGAAGCTAGAAACATGACATTTGGACAGCTCGTTCCCTTTATGATGTAGGCATTAGTAGGTACTAAGAAATGTTTATTTGTATATTCTATCCCTATATGGAAAAATCGGACGTGGAAGTTTAGTACGGGCAAAGCCGCGGACGACTACTAGTTATACGTAAAGCAAATAACTTCAAGTATATACATGGAGTACAGACTAACTGATTTAGAGCAGCATTTTGCTCCTAAACCCGATAATCTCTCCGTCTCTGATTTTTTATAGAAGATTAATAACAAAACTAAATTGCTTTCAGATTTCCTACAACAAGCACGAATAATAATTGCTTTTTTATAAATACCGCTGCGGCCAAGCATTGAAAGCAGTTATTACATTAGTCAGCAGAGAGCTTGCGTAATTTAAATAACTAGATTAGATATCTGCGGCCCATGAATACATAATATTATATCACGCAGTCGAGTTACATAGTTACGTATGTGTGTATATTATGCTGACTGATATCTGTTGTGCATAATATACGTAAGATCTAAACAATACAGGTCGTGAGATTAATGAAAATCGATGTGTTCTGTTTAAAGTAATAAAAGTGAAGAGCTTGTTCAATCCTTGTTTTAAACTGCATATATAAGAACATATCCTATACTATAACATTTCTCATGACTGTAACTATCATAATCATCCAACATAATTTTAAACCCAACTGGTAGTTCCAGAGATAAGCGTGTTTAAATACACAAATTATTCAACTTTATCAGATAGTGTCGCACAACGAAGGCATGAAGCTAAAGAGTTACAAATAATAATTTATTCTGAATAATCATACGACCGAAGCGAACCCAAAACGTTCAACCACTGAATTCAATATTCGATCTACATATTTGACATAAGTCAAATAAGTAGATATATAAAACTAAAAAAAAACGCTTCACGAAGTCTGCTGTGTGTGAATATGTGCAACAAGGAACCAACCATTACCTGCGATTTGATAAAGCACAGATACTCGCAAAAGAAGACCGCTTTATCCCAAGAGTGATACGTGTAGCTATTGACATTAAAAACATCCTAATTTCAATAGGGAAGATGGTTGGAATGTTCCCCCAGCTTGGGACACTGTTATCAAGCTAATGAAATCCAAGAAGGACACAGTCACCAGAAGACATCAAGAAACTGTGAGCACATTCTGCGTAGATAGTAACACCAATAGTTGAAAAATGTTTGGGTACTTTGAGATAACTTTTAAATTCAAGACAAAGACAAATATCACCTCAGTGGCAGACTGAGGTGATATTTGTCTTTGTCTTGAATTCGAGACGTCGGCTAGTAATAAAAATGTAGTTTATAGATCATTCGGTGTAAAAGTATTTTTATTTATTTATTTATAGACTCACGCATGTATCCCAAAAGGGGTAGGCAGAGGTGTAATATTACACCCACATTTCGCTATGAATTTGTAGGTCCCACGTAATAGAGGGCGAGCCTATTGCCGTTACCGGGCACATCACCAGACTCCTGGCTGCTACTGAGAATTCGGAAAAACCCAGTAACACTTTTGCCCGACCCGGGAATCGAACCCGGGACCTCCGATCAGCAGTCGCATTCGCTATCCACTGGACCACGGAGGCAGGTGGTTTAAATGTAGTAACTAGTAAAACCAAATATAACGCGATAAAATCCGTAAACTGTAGTTTAATTTCAATAAAAAAAACACAATACAAAGTATGTCAAACATGTAGCACAAGTCTTCAAATCCATGGATTAACTGAATATTGAAACGACCGGCTGGACCATTTTATTAAAGTTGCGGAAACTATGCAGCACTTACCAATGATCGTTTCACAAACAAGATATTCTATTGAGTACAGATATAGCAGTACCTGGATGTAATTCTGCGGCACTAAGCAGCCATTCCCTTTGTCTCACTTCTGTGAAACACTATTAGGACACAAGTCACGCCGGACGGGACGTTGCTGACTTGACTATTTCAACGTTACGACACTTGAACATTTCGCCGGTCTATTTACCTGAACCAGCATTACCTAACACCTCGTTCAATTATTGCCTGGTATACAATCCAATTATTAATAAAAAAATATTAATTAAAGTATAAAAAATATCATGTATCTGCCGGTAAATAAATTGAAAAGGCCCTTTTGCCGGTGATTTTATTGAAGTTTATTACATACACTGCTAAGGGTACTTGCTTTACCAGACCCAAATTACCGCCAACTATGTCGAGGGCGCACATAAACAGGTTTACCTAAGGTCCAGATCCGTCGGCGGATAGCCTTTAGATGTGGATCATTAGTAGGGCTAAAAATATATGTACTGATTTAAGTGGTTAAATATAATGGACAAAGGGAGTTTGTGGAGCAATCAGTATTGTGCGCCGGAGTGAGTGGGCGAGCGGGGAGTGGGGCGAGGTGTGGGGGACGAGGCGAGCCCGCCGCTCGAATTATATTCACTATCCGTCAATAAGCTGTTTGTGATTCCGCGCTTAGTGACGCCCGCAAGTCGGAGACACAGTGCCTCGCGGGAGCGGGCAGCTCTCAGTGTTTAATAAGCCCTAGATCGCTGTTTTGTACTAAACGTTTATTTAACATGGCTTTTTGTCTCTTATACATTTATTAACGTGTGTATTCAAACTGAATGAACAGCTCTAATTTAACAGCGTAGTTCTTTAACAAAGCGGCTTTTAATAGAGGCTTGGCTGGCCGAAATCTTAATTAAAATCATCATTATTATGATAATATTAGCCGTTTCCCGCGGTTTCATCCGCGTCCTGAGGGAACTACTTCGCGTACCCGAAAAACCCATAATATATCTTACGGACCCCTATTTTTTCTTAAATAAAATATAACCTATGTTACTCGCAGATAATGTAGCTTTCTAATGGTGGAAGAATTTTTAAAATCGGCCCAGTAGTTTTTGAGTTTATCCATTACAAACAAACAAACAAACAAACAAAAATACAAATTTTACCTCTTTATAATATTGGTGTAGATAATAAAAAAGCCAAAACGTGTCCAAAAAGGCACATTTGGCAGTGCATAGAGGAGTGTTAGTACCTACTCTTATGTATGGTAGTGATAGTTGGGTATGGCAGAAGAGTCATGAAAGTAGAATAAATGCTGTGCAATAAATCTTTGACTGCCGGGTAAAGGATTGTGTGATAAGAGAGTGTTGTGGGGTAAAAGAAGATGTAGTGACAAACATCGTGAAAGGTATGCTAAGATGGTTGGGGCACGTGGAGAGGATGGATGACGAAAGACTGACCAAGCAGATATATAAGGCAAGTGTGGAAGGGACAGGATGAAGGGGAAGACCTAGGCGGACGTTCATGGGAGTGAATGAAGCAAGAGAGATATGTCAGGATCGTTGCAAATAGCGTTCCGTAGTCTCTGCCTATCCCTCCGGGAAACAGGCGTGAGTCTATGTAAGTATGTATGTATAATAAAAACCACTAAAGTTGGTTTTCAAAGATCAGCTCACAAACATTTTAGAATGTGGATCTTCGGTCACGTTCACCTAGTGTTCGTATATTTATTGCTATTTCACGTATCTCCGCTTCTCAGCCGACAATGGTTGCTGCCTGCGGTGAGTTCAATCCTTCCCGTTTAATGTATGTATGGGCGGTGAGCACGCCCGGACGCGCGTCGCATACGAATTAGACACCACCGGCCACACGATACCCAAACGTCCGATACGGGCACTCTGCCGGACTCACGGACAAATAGACAGCTCTGCCGTCTGTTAACTAAAACCACGTTAACCCCAAAAAGTGATTTTCGAGAAAAACGTAACAAACGCGGGAATCGTTGTTTCTAGAAAACTATTAAACATAAATCAGTGATTGTTAAATATTATTTTAACAAATATTTTCCAGCGTCATTTAGAATATTTCCTGCTCAGAAATGTACATAAAATTATATAAAAAAACAGAAATTTTTAGTTTAGTTAAGCAAAACACATTTTTTTTTACATTGATTGCCGCACTAAAGCCTCGTTAACCTACACTTAGAGATCTTTTAGTTAAGGATTTTCGTTAAATTTATGAGGTTTCTAATTTTCAATAAATTTTGCCTTAAATGCTTAACTATAACCATGCTAAGTCCATTAACTGTTTTGTAGCTAAGACCTTTCTTAATATTTATACATGAGTACCTTACGTAGGAAGAGGCTAAAGCACCTATGACTGTTTCAAACTAAGTTTTAGCGAAAAATAAAAAAGGTATGAAAAAAGATATGCTTGCTTACTAAGCTAAAAACAGGTATTTCTTACTTCAATTGTTACTAACGTGTTTATAGCTAAGCATTACATATAAAAAAACTGGATAATTCAATGAAATGCAGTATGAAAATCGAATAAATTTATATCAAACAGGTTTAACTAAATAAATTTCCTTAACATCTATATATACAGCAATTTGTAAAAAAATATATGCACAGCCTTGATTATTTTTCTAATCTTATTAAGCAATTAATAGCTTTAAAAATATATTTTGAGGCACTATTTCCATAGCGGCTTTTATAATATATTATATTTGCGTATAATAGACAGTAATGATATTTTCAATCACATAGTCATCATCATGTCAGTCTAGAGACGTCCATTGCTGGACATAGGTCTCCCCGAAAGTTCTCCACACAGACTAGATTTCGAGCCGCGATCCACGATCTGGATAGATAGATTAATATAGCCAACCGCCTCTAGTAATCTTATCCAGATCGTCGGCCGGCTTGTGGGAGGCCTACCAGTGCTGCGTCGTCCGGTACGTGGCCGCCACTCCAGAACCTTTCTGCCCCAACGGCCATCGGCTCTTCGAGCTATGTGCCCTGCCCATTGCCACTTTAGCCTGGCTATTCGGAGAGCTATATCGGTTCTTTGGTTCTCCTGCGGATCTCCTCATTTCTTATTCGATCTCGCAAGGAAGCATCGAGCATAGATCTTTCCATTGCCCTCTGAGTGACCCTGACCTTTCGGATAAGGCCCATAGATCATCACTTCCAACACACACTGGTCAAAGACTTTCGTCTTGAGACTCTGCGGGATATCAGACGTGAAGATATGCCATGACTTCCCGAACGCCGCCCAACCGCATTAGATTCGATGAATGACCTCTTTCTCGTTGGACCTATCCAATTGGATAATTTTCTCACGTATACGTACTTGTCGACAAGTTCGAGTGTAGAGTTTCTAGCCTGTATAGGAGCAGGTACGACATGGAAGTTAGACGTGATTTTCGTCTTGTCCATGTTCATCTTAAGACCTACTTGTTAGGAGACTCTACGGAGGCCATCGAGCAGTGTGCTGAGGTCTTCCATGGTCTTTGCCATGACTACGATATCATCAGCAAATTGAAGGTGTGTGATGCACTCGCTGTTTATTTGATGCCGAGTCCTTTACAGTTCAGAAGCTTGAAAACGTTTTCCAGCGCAGCGGTGAAGAGTTTCAGAGATATAACATCTCTCTGCCTCACCCTTTGGTATTGTTGAATAGGTTTTAAACTCTGGTCCTGGAGGCGGACTGACATGGTGGCGTTTTCGTACAAACACTAGCACTTCAAAGTATCGATAGTGGTCGATGGCACCGTTGGCGAGACTACAGCACCGCCCAGGTTTCAATCGAATCGAAGGCTTTCTCATAGTCGACAAACGCCAAGCATAGAGGCTGGTTATACGCCTCAGACTTAAACTGCCGCAGAGTTTGTATGTGGTCTATAATACTATATAGCCTTTACGGAAACCCGCTTGTTCGGGAGGCTGGAAGTCGTCTAGTTTGGTCTCGAGATGGTTCTTGACGACCCCTGAAAACAACTTATAGACGTGACTCAGAAGTGAGATGGGTCTGTAGTTTTTCAAAAGGGTAATATCGCCCTTCTTGACGAAAAGCACCACCACACTTCTGTGCCATGCCTGTGGCGTATTGCCCTCGAGAATGACAGAATTTAATAGCTTTCGAAGTTTTTTAACTCTAACGTAATTCCTCATCACCTGGTGCCTTGTTGTTTTTGAGTTGATTTAGGGCCACACTTATCTCTTGCATGCTGACGGGATATCATGTCCGGGATATCTTCGGTATAGTGTTGGGGCAATCCAGTTCTGGGGTCAGTGGCTGGAGTAGTAACCGATGGTCGTGTAGTCGTTTATAGCTGTCCAAAGAACAGTTTGATATCTTCCAGGAGCTGGGGTCTGGACGAGATAATTTTGTCATCATTCGTCTTCAGCCTTGTCAGCTGATTTGCCCGATAGACAGATCTCTTTTGAACACTTTGGAACCGTTCTTCTGCTCGATTGCCTCTTGAACACACTTAGCGTTGTATTAGTGGAGATCGCGAATCAGAGACTTAGAGATCAATCTATTAAGCCACCGATACTTTGGCATATCGTCGGAGGCAGCATGCAGAAACATCTTACGCCTTTCCTGTATAAGCTCGAGGATCGGACCAGAGATTTTATGGGCTCTTTTAATCGTCATGGGCTTTAAGAACTTTAAGCCTGTTGTATGGACAGCATTCACGAACCTGTCACTAAAGTTGTCCACATCTACGCATTCTCGTAGACATTCGAAGCGGTTTCGCAGTTCAAGTTGAAAAATCTCGGGGTTCTAGATTTGAACTGGCGCTGGTAGGAGCGTAGACTTCATCAACCTCAACCTTCGAGGCCGATGATGTCTCTGTAGACATCATTAAATATTAACCTCTTCATCGATATGATGAAATCGATCTCATTTTTGGTGGCACCATCTGGACTTGTCCAAGTCCACTTACGGCATTCTCGCTTTTTGAAAAAGAAAATTCATCATGAAGAGTCCTTCCTTCTCCATGAAGCAAGTGGCCCCGTGAGTTCCGGCGTCCATATCCAAATTGCTCCACCCTCAGCTCATCACCGCTCGTTTGCCTAGTTTCGTTTAAAATCTCCCATGACAACGGTGTAATGGGTTTTGAAGCTATGTATATAGCCCGAGATATGTCCTCATATATAGCTTCTACCTCCTCGTCGGAGTGTGACGAAGTAGGAGCGTATACTTGTATGATCTTCAATGAATATCGCGCCGAATATCTGCCGGAGATTTATTGCACCCTTTGCCCTGCCGTTACCATGGCCGCTATCTGAGTCAGGAATAGCGAGGCCGCCGGGGAATGGAGGCCGTTTTTTTCGTGTGTGGCTAATTTTTGGGAGATTTTGCTTTGATCGCCACGCTTGGCAGACGGATTGGCGATCGTAGTGCCGGAAGTCTTTAACACTTAACGTTTCTGCCTATATATAGTATCTTGCCTTTTACTTTCGCCTTACTTCGGATGGTTTGACCGCCATCTTCCGGTTGATTGGCTGCAATGGTGGATCCGCGGCTACTCGTATCCAGTTCCTGCCCGTCAAAGGAAATAGCAAACCAACAAGGCAGTCATAATTATTTTATAAATATTAGTATTTCGTTGGCCTGTTATTCTTCCCTCAAACTCGGTGGAGATATTACGGAAGATAATATTAATTATTACACAAAAAAAAAAAAAATACCGAATGTTTTTTCGTAATGTTCCCCGACATATTTGAGTTTTGGCGGGAACACGATGCGATGACGCTCGTTTGCACGCTATAAGCTCTCCGAGCAGAATGGCAAACCTCCCTGCGCGCATATCCCATCCTCGCGCGCATATGGCATCCCCGCACACTCCCGGAATTAATGAAGCGCAAAAACCGGATAACGTGTTTCTAGTTAGGGAACGTGGGCTAGCCGTTATTAAGTTAAGAAAGACTAATATTTTTTTTTATAAATTCCATGTTAGAAGTAAATAACGCTTTTTTGGCAAAAATACCGTTATGGTCGTCTAACCAGTATTAAGATAAGGTTTTCATCATAAGTAGTTTATAGCATTGTTTTTATTCCTGTATTATCAAAATTGTTCCTTAACTATAAACAAGTTATACGCTCTTAGTGTATTTGTAGTCAAGAATATTCAATTAACGTGGTTTAAGCTAATAAAAAATTTAAAACTTATTTGGCGAATTTCGACACTAAGGTACTTAAACGTGCATTAAGCTAAGACGCGTGGTATAGTCAGTTTATAGTCAAGCATTTGTTGCTTATTTTGTCATTTAACGGTAAATCATGTTTTAATATCTCTATAACTGAAAGTGATAGAGATATGGTTCTTAGACAGAAAGATAGAGAATTAAAAACTGTAATACTTTGCATTCAAAACTCAAAATCGACCATTTGAGGGTTAACGGGGTTCTAATTAAAGGACGGCAGAGCTGGTGAGGCGTGTGGGATACCAGACGATTCGATAAACCTACTTTATTTAGGCTTATTGATGTTATGATACGTAATACCGCTTTGACTTTCAAGTCTTACTAAAATATCTATCTTTTGTATCCATAATTCGTCTTTATAGTCCACCTACGTATATCGCTCTACGTCTCGACAGATAAGCACATTTTTGAAGTGATTCTTCAACATTTATTTCTACGCCACGAGTAATGCTGTAATTGCTCGTCACTTTTTCTCTTGTCTGACAAGTAAAGGTGGTATAATCCCGCGTTGGGCCCCAATTTCTCACGTCGTGTGCTAGGTAGGCATCTAATAAAAGAAAGTTGTTAAACTAACGATGTTAGCGATTATTAGAGAAAATCTTAAGCATTAGGCTCTCGTTCAGATTCATTACAAGTTTTTTCAAGTAAATGACAGTTTAGATCATCATCACCCGCGGCCTAGCCCACGGAGACGTTCACCAGTCTCCCTCCAGTTTCCTAACTATATCTATACATACAGAAATCATGCCGTTGAGATGTGAAAGGGGAACCAACAAACAATCAGACTTTGTCATTTATAATATTAGCCTGGAGTATGCGCTAACTGGTCACAAGGCAGTTACATTATTATGCAGAAGCGCCCGCAGTCTCGGGCTGATTTGATCCAATGAATACGATCCGAATTGGATTGATTAAACAATGTAATTGTGCCACCGGCCAACTATTAGCGCAGCAATGTGCATTGATCTCGTGAGCTACGTCTAATATTGATTGCTAAGAGAACAAAACAGCAGATGTAACGGGTATAAGCCGATATAATCTAACTCCCGATGTTTAGTGTAATGGAGATCATTCCAGACTGTTGCCGTCTGTTAAACGACTGCGACCACAATACTGATTCACTTAACGTGTTGCAGAGGACGCTATCTATGTATCGATTGTGTTTAATTATACTTTGCAGAACCATTATAATTACGAGAGGCACTTCTAAGGCACAGACGTAATTGAATAGTCTAAAGTAAATCACGTTTGACCCTTTGTGCGTCGCTAATTGAGTGCGATAATCGTAATTACAGTTGGGCTGTACGGTCTAAGGTATAATAGAATGGATTAGGCTTTCAGTCACCCTTAATAAGAGCGGTTATGCTCAAGTTTGGTGCTCTTACTACAATTGAATCAATCAAAATGTGCAGCCGGCCGGCATCGCTCGTGGCGATCGAACCCCCAGTCACAAGCAGCGAACTCTTTGGCAAATGAGTTTAGAAGTACTTACGTTTAGCACAAGATACGAAACATTTTTCCGCTACTCGCAAAGGTATCAATACCCTCGTTAGCAGAACAAAGGCCATTTGATAATGTTTTGAAATGTTAAGCCATGAATTTTTTTTATTTTTTTGAAAACAAGTAATCTTTAACATCATACACAAATCCTGCAGTGTTTTCAATTACACTATGGACATATCTATTTATAACAACTTTGACACAACTAAAATTCTCACTATATTTAGTATTTGTAGTGTGATAACTTCATAAGAATAATGATCTAGAAACCGAGTTACGTAAGTGAATGTAAGTTAATTATTAAGTTGGAGAACTTACTCGTAGTTAAACAATAAGAGAAACTTCAAATACAAAACAATTTAAGTTTATAAGCGTGTGAGTTGTTAATAAATAATAGATACTGGTATAAATTATGTATTTACACGCGGTAATATTAAATCGACTGGACTGAAAGCATAATATAATTTTTAGTTTTAACATATGGTGTAGTGATTTAACTGATCGCCTCGTCATTGTCAATGCATCGAGTGTTCACATGGGACAGCATTGTATGATCCCCTGATTGCTGTTCCTTGTGGTCGTTGTTTGACTGTTTGTATGCCTCGCGATATATGAACTTATACACATACATACATACATACATAGCGTCACGCCTTTTGTCCCCGAAGGGGTAGGCAGAGGTGTATATATTTGACGACCGGTTGGCGCAGTGGGAGTGTAAGCGACTGCTACGCCGAAGGTCGCGGGTTCGATTCCCGCTCAAGTCAAACATTTGTGTGCATGAACATGGATGTTTGTCTTGGTCTGGGTGTTTCTATGTATAATATGTATGTATTTACAAAAAAAAAAGTATATATGTATGTTTATCCATTGTCTAGTACCCATAGTACAAGCTCTGCTTAGTGTGGGACTAGACGGTGTTGTGAGAATGTAGTAGAATATTATTATTATTTCTACACCCACTTTTCGCTAGATATACTTTAGTCCCACGTAATAAGGGGCGAGCCTATTGCCGTACCGGGCACATTTCCAGACTCCGTTTCCGACTCCGATGAACTTATACAGATGCGGAAAAATCACATATGTCTATGTCTTGAAATAGGTCATGATTAAAAGAATCCGACCGTAAGTCATACAGTTGTAGACAAGTGCTATCTATAAATAGCACCTTGAGCGATACCCGAACACTGGTAAATATTAATGCTAAAATGACGTTACTCAGGTATTCTAAAGCGGAATAACAGATTCCTGTTTCGTTTGACGCTTCACGAACATAGAGATATTAACATTTATTTCCTTTTACTATTTTATATTTACTCTTTTATATAGAAAGAAGCAATACCTTCAAAATAAATGACGTGTAAAGTGAGCAATTCATTGGCCAGTTCCCTAATCTCGAACATCTGTGGAAAAAGAGCTATCGGCCTTGGATTGGGTTTCAAAGGTCAGACGGAAAATGCCTCTAGAACATTTCAAATCTCATATCATATCTAGTAAGATGTGAAAAACCGGGATATAAGGATAAATTTAATAGGATTTAGGGAAGAAAAACACTTCGAGGGTGATGATGCCTTTCTAAAATACGAACATCAGGCTCCACAGACAATATTTTATGGAACTGAAATCGCTAAGATGATGATAATCGCTTTCTTCTTGCTGTTTATCTTTAACGTGTAACTCTAGATACTAAGGGAAGCCTACGAGAGTTCGCAATAAACATTTGTTACGTAGAGACTCGCGAATAATATATGAATACCGCCGACGTTCAGTCGAAGGACTTTCACCGCTGTTAGCTACTCGACTATGACTTGTAACTACTCGAGACTAATTAAAAAACTACTCTCGTATACATTTCTCTCACCTACGTATCTTACGAAATGTCGTCAAATGTAGAATAATCCATGAAGTCTAGCCAAAATCTACGAGTTGATTTTTCATTTATTTATTTTAGTCCGTGTGGTGATGGATTAAGAATACGGAGGGTCACCACCCCATATCATCCCATGGGTGTCGTAAGAGCCGACAGAGGTAGCATATTATGCAGAGAACAGCACTGTAAGAGAAGGAAAACTGGATACAAACCCTATACCAACCCATTTGGCCAGCGTGGTATAGTAGACCAATACCTCCTTTCAAAGGAGAGGCCTAGTCCAGCGGTGGACTGTTAAAGGCTGATGATGATGATTATTATTTTATTTATAGACTCACGCCTCTATCCCCGAAGGGGTAGGCAAAGGTGTAAGATTACACCAACATTTCGTCATGAATTTTTAGGTCCCACGTAACAGGGAACGGGCCTATTGCCGTTACCGGGCACATCACCAGACTCCGTGCTGCTACTGAGAATTCGGAAAAACCCAGTAACATTTTTCTTTTAAAGTTCAAATAAGTGTACTTCAAAGCAAAATCACTCAACATATTTAAAGACGCACTAAAGACTACCTGTAATGTATAATATGTATATATTAAGTATATAGCTATGTACATATTATATGTATTGTTTGTATGTATAATTATATATGTATAGGTTGCATGTATATTATGTATTATTTGTATGTATAGGTAATATATACTTACACATGTATGTATATTTTATTTAAATAACTATTAGTATCCATATATATCTGATCACTACACCATCAAATTTGTCTTTTTCAGTCTGTCCATCCTAAGGTTGCCTGGAAGAGATCGCACTTCGCGATAAGGCCGCCTTTGTACAATTACTATTTGTATACCCATTACCTACATTAAACCTATTTTATATAATTTGTGCCAACTGTATTTGCACAATAAAGATTTATCTATCTATCTATCTATCTATCTTATCTATAAAGGCAGCGATAAACAGATTACTATCCATAGTGTCTCGGGTTGAAACACGACGGACGACTCAGACTTTTCAGTGTTATATGCGTATTAAATTTTAGGTATCTCTAAGTTGTGAAAAAAGCATCGTGAGTAAACCTGCATGTCTAAGAGTTTTCCATTATGTTCTCGAAACACATGTGAAGTCTGCAAGCCCGGACTTGGCAAAAATGGTACACTATGGCATAATCCTTTGTATAATGAGACAAGACCTGAGGCTGATAGTGGGACAGATTATAAGACAAGGCTGGTGATGATGATGATAATAATATGTGTCTGGTATGATATAAGATATAACGTTATTTTTGCCTGTATCGTATTTGTCTTTTCACTCTCTTATATAATTTGTAACTTGTTATTTCAAAAATTCAAGCTAACCAGATTATTATATTGCATCGTGGTATTCACGGGCATTTCATAGTTGGCCGCGATAAACTAATTTTAGTTAACTTTAACTTATTCTGTTATGTTCTGAATTCTATAAAGTGCCTTATTCAGATATTTATATATCTTTATTTGTGAATAAATCCAATATCAGACACTTCATAATCATTCAACAAACAATTATTTGTGGGTTACACTAAGTGCTGTCCCGTCTGGGAATTGAAACCGCAGTAAAGACCTTACCTTCGTTCAATTTGATTGCTTAGCGGAGGTGAACTAATACTTCAGTATTGGAATAGTGTAAATTAGTAATGTTTTTTATTATATACCTATAGTTATCACCTTGAACCAAGTCCTACAGTAAGTTTTTTATATGTTATACTTGTTCTGTATCTGTGACAAATAAATAGTTTTTCTTTCTTTCCTTCTACTTTCCTTCAAGTTTCAGGCTTGTTTAGCGAAATTGTTGGTTGACCTAAGTCACTAGTAATTTAATCTCCGTATGCACGTTAAATATGATGAAGTACAATTGTCCTGCGGTTTGCCTGCTTGCGTGTTGCGACAAAATGTAAGTAGCATTTGTATACTTTCTGATTTAGCAGCAGTATATAATATAATTTGTTCCACAATGATTAATATTGTTACATCCATTTTGATGAAGCGATTTAGCATTATCGCCGTGACCTTTATCACACATCATCGCTTTTCCGTATTCATTGACGGACTTGTATAATAACATGGAGTCTAGCCAACACGACATGACTGGCTATTGAGTAGATCGCTATCGCACAACATCGTATTAAAACATACGGATGTGACATCACGGGTCGATGACCTGTTCGACGTGTTATAATAAGTCGGATTATTCTATTGCAATATATTATATCGATCGAAGTTGGCTATTAGGTTGTTTCCTAGAATAAAGACGAAATTCAACTCGTGTTATGACGAGTTAGAGGGTGACTGATTCATTTACAACAGCTGCGAAACGATTTTTTTGTCTTGCCGTGCCAATCTAGTTCAGTGGTTCCCTCTCCGGTATTTGTGGTTCAGTTAAAGAAACTGCGAGACTAAGACCAGCGCACTTTTTTTCCTACGACCCATCGCGATTAGAATTATACACCACTATTTTTTTATTAGTACAAAAAATATTACAGGGCTCTAAGTATCTTTAACTGATCATATTTGTGTAGGTAAAAAAAAAACACTAAGTCAAAACTGTCCACAAAAATACGTTGTAATTGGTAAATGCATAACTAAAACTATGAATAGTAAATTGGTAGTAGTAGCAAACTACTCCATTGATAAATTCCTCCTGTCCGTCTGCGCCCGCGCCGCCGCGCTCCGATGCGACAAACATTGCTAAATTGTAACTGGTAGTGAGCGCATCGTTTTTACGATGGCTTATGTAGCTATGCTTCGTGCGTACTTTTTGAGTGGATAAAACGCGAGTGCAGCTGTGCGTTTGTACAGGGAAGAGTTTGGAAGACAGTGGATCGGTCGAGGCGGCCCTGTAGCTTGGCCTCCATGCTCATGTCCATGGCCATGTTCATGGCCATGGACTTCTTTGACTTTTTCTTTTTGTGGGTGTACAAAAGTGAGCTGGTTAATGTCGAACAATTAAAACAGCGCATATTGGACGCTTTTGACGAAGTGAATAGACAGAAGCGTACTTCTCTCGTTAAAAACAATTTAATAAAACGTATCCGTCTGTGTATTGACAATAGTGGTGGACATTTCAAAGGACAATTGGAATACTTGTAAGTAAAAATTACCTACCTACTTAAATAATAATTTGATGCAGGCGGCTCAAAATCGGTCTGTGTGGAGAACCTTGGGGGAGCCCTATGTCCAGCAGTGGACGTCTCTCGGCTGACATGATGATGATGAGATTTGTAAATAGCAGCTGATTCTAGCTTCATAAATACGCCAAAATTACTATTTTCTTTTAGTCCAGAATACCTTCTTTTATTTTGATATTTATTTGATTTCTAATTACATACCTCCATATTTAATTACTTGTTAAACGGTAAATTTTACCGGTCCTAAGCCCGGATGAAGTATGGAGGAGAGGGTAGAATTAAGAAAATTAAAAAGTAACTACCTACACTTATTATTTTGCTTCATTTTATTGTCTAAGTGTACCTACATCATAAGTGTCACAGAGAGAATGCGAATGATCAGGATGGAATATTATCAATGAATTAGTGAATAGATTGTAAAATATGACTATGATTTAAGTGAGATTTTCTACAATAAACAAATGATAATAACTTTGCTCTTTATAGATATTATGAAATTCTTACGTCATATATATGATAATAATGTCTTCGCTAATCTGGCCTTAAAGCTTTTGTACTAATTAAAAAATAGTGGTGTATTATCTAAATGGAATCCAAACTGCTACAACTTGCACCTCTGATGCATGTGATCACCGCATTATCTAATGTATTCGTGCTCACTGAAAAGCTTCACAGATGCCATTCATAAGGACATAAAGACATATTTATTTCTGCATTTTGGTTGTTTACAACACTTATACATGTCAAAACCCTATTCTAGATGATGCCGGCTTTTCCTAGCTAAATGACTTCTTGAGAAGAAAGGCCGAAACAAACTCAGAGTCATTGTTTTTTTTTGTCACTTCAATTTCTTTAGTCTTTTCTTCATCTTTTAAAGTCCAGACAAAAAAGGGCTTAGTATGCAAGTACAATGCAGGAAATTATCTGACGCTTTTGACTGACTCGGCCCACTGATGGCCCGCATTCAACAGCAATCGTACGGCTCAACCTTAATTGAGGGAGCCAGCACGATCTGTATCACTATGCCTCCACGCCATCAGAAGGTGTATGCATAAGCATGTCAGCCTAAGCCATCAGACAGGTTGCCACAACTATTTGTTTATATGTTTAATAATGCCCACATCGTACTCACAACTTTACATGCTAATACACAGTAAAATACATGTTGCAAACAATAAGTTAAAAGTAATAAAAATTTAAACAATAAAATGTCATATATTTAAAATGTCAGAAAATATTATTAAATGTCAGAAAATATTATTGAATGTCAATTTATGAATAATAACATATTACTTAAGTAATTTTAAATGTCAAAAGAAAATAAATAAAATAACAATGTCAAATCAAACAATGTCAAAACAAAATAAATAAAATTACAAATGTCAAATTAAAAATGTCAAAATGTAAAAATATAAGTATTACAAATGTAAATAAAAATATCATGTCACTAATTTCAAAATGTCAAAATAATTTTTAAACTCAATTCCAGGCATTTTTGTCTGCTAAATAATCTTTAACTGTGTAATAAGCTTTTGAACACAAGCTCTGTTTAATAAATACTTTGAATTTATTAATACTTAGTTCCTGAATATTGCCTGGAATTTTGTTGTAAAAACGTATGCTTTGACACTTGTATGAGTTACTTATTTTTTGTAATCTAGTTGAAGGTAGAACGAGTTTGTTTTTATTTCGTGTATTTAAATTATGAATGTCGCTGAATTTAGAAAACATATTTATATTTTTCCTGACATATAACAAGTTCTCATAAATGTATTGAGATGCGACAGTCATTATCTTAATTTCTTTAAATTTTTCCCTCAGTGAATGCCTTGAACCAAGACTGTAGATTGCACGAATAGCCCGCTTCTGCAGTACAAACACAGTTTGAATGTCAGCTGCGTTGCCCCATAATAAAATGCCATAGGACATTATGCTGTGGAAATAACTAAAATTTACTAATCTGGCCGTATCTATATCAGTTAACTGACGATTTTATAAACCGCGTACGCTGCAGAGCTAAGTCTATTCGACAACTGACCTACATGTGGGCCCTACTGTAGCTTAGAATCTAAGGTTATGCCTAAGAATACAGTGTTATCTATAAGATCCAACTCTTCTCCATTCAAACATATGTTAGGTTTAACTTGTTTTACATTCGGTCTTGAAAATCGTATACATTTTGTATTTCTTTCATTTAACAGTAAATTGTTATCAGTAAACCATTGAACTACTTTAGAGAGAGCGTTATTTACATCGTCATTATTTGATTGTTCTCGTCTAAGTTTAAAGGTAAGTGATGTATCATCAGCAAATAACACTATCTCTTCATTATTTTGCATAATATATGGCAAATCATTAATATATACAAGGAAAAGGAATGGACCAAGAATTGAACCTTGCGGCACTCCCATTGTGACCACTGAACCCATAGAAACTTTGCCATTTACCTCAACTCTCTGTATCCTATTACTCAAATATGATGTTAGGAGATCCAAAGCAGTGTTCTTAACTCCATAGTAATGTAATTTCCTGATCAAAGTTTCATGAAAAACGCAATCAAAAGCCTTAGATAAGTCACAAAAGACTCCCAAAGCATCATGCGACTCCACCCAGGCATCAAAAATACTATCTAAAAGCTCAACTCCAGCATCGGTAGTTGAGCGACCCCTAGTAAAACCAAATTGTTTTTCATGTAACAGCTTATTGTTATTAAAATGAATTTAAAGCTGACCTAGAATTAATTTTTCAAAAATTTTACTAAACTTGGGTAGCACAGATATTGGCCTATAATTTGTGGGGTCAGATGTGCTACCTGATTAATATAAAGGAATTACTTTACTACTTTTCATTTGATCAGGAAACACACCACAGTCAATGCATCTATTGAAAATCATTGCCAGTTCCGGTGCTACTGTGTTGATTATAGATTTCGTAATCACAACAGAATTGCCCCAAAGATCTCTAGTCTTCTTCAAATTAAGGGTATTAAAAGTTTTTACAATATCTCTGTCAGTGACATAACTAAAACTAAATTCAATGTTACACCTATTGACATTTTGTTTCAATAGAGATTCGGCGTCATTAGAGGACGAGTTGAGGGATTTAGTGGTTGAGACTGGAATGTCTGTGAAGAAATTTTCAAATGCTGTGGCAACCTCAAAATCTGACTTTAATATCTTTTTATTTAATTGAAGAGTGTAATCGTTACTTTTAATTTTGACCCTTCCAGTCTCATTGTTTATAATATCCCACGTTGCTTTTATTTTATTGTCACTGTTTTTAATTTTTGATTTTAAATAAAGTGTCTTAGCTTCACGACAAATCTTTTTAAATAACTTGGAATAATTTCTTACATATTGACAAAATTGTTCATCATTTTTATTAATTACTTTCTGTTCATATAATTCGTAAAGCTTATTTCTACTTTTATAAATTCCAGTGGTTGCCCATTCACTGAAGGATGTAGTACCAGCAACTGAGATCCTCTTAGGGACAAAGATAGAATTGAATATAGTACAGTACATGTCAAAGAAGAATTGTACAACTTATTAGGATCGTTATTATAGCATAAGTATGGTAATGTACTTGTGAGTTTATCCTTAAGTCCCTCCAGACGACGCAAAGTTTTTGGCACCACACTCAATTCCTTTCTACCTACTTTTTTAGACTGCATAGCAAATGTTATAGATTGTCCACAATGATCTGATGTTAATTTGTTAATTATTTGCTTTCTAACTGGTACAATATCTGTAAATATATTGTCTATACAAGTAGATGTCGTGGAAGTTATCCTGGTGGGTTCCAAAAATAAGCATGCAAGATTATATGACTTGAACAAATTCTTAATTTTGTGGCAATTCAGGGAATCTTCTAGTAAATTAATATTAAAATCGCCACCTACTATTATAGATTTATTTTGTTGGCATAGCTTCCGTAACACATCATCCATGACACTTTCAAAGTTGTCATAGCAGGATGATGGTGGCCTATACACACTCAAAACAAGAAGTTGGTCCAACTCCACACAGGCTATTTCAACTGTCCGTTCAACAGAGAAACTAACAATGTCACTACGATTCTTAAATTTAAGCAGCTTGTTAATCATCATCAAAACGCTTTGACGCTGTAGTAACGAGTGTTCATTAATGTGTAGATATTATTATGTACTTGTTTATTGTAAGAAGTGCAGCGATAGGCCGACCGATAGAAACCAAACCGATAGACTTCTACGCAGAGGGGTTTTAATCCACGGTGCCCACCTGGGGCTGTCCAAGGCTATATGAGTGTTAAAAATTTAATTATCCATTGCGAAACGGTGAAGGAAAACATCGTGAGGAAACTTGAGGTAGAGGGAAAGAGGCCCATGTCCAGCAATGGGTGATGTTGATAATATCACTTGCTTAATATATTGTAAGATCGGCTTTAAGGTCGGCAGCCCTTAAATTAGGTTATCAAATAAAATTTGTAGAATATGTTCCGTTAAAAAATTACAAAATACGTGGATAATATTTTTACTCAGAAAATAATTGAGATGGTTACCAGATACCGATCACGTCCAAGGTTCTTAATTTTAAGTAAATAGTTGATTTTAGACAATTTGTTTATAGTCATTATAAGAAACATCTTTCTTTTGCAATATTTTTTTACTTAGGGTTACTTAAGGTGATTTTAGTTTCTCTGATAACTTATTATGCCGTGTCATACGCGTTATTATTCGAACCTATTTTAAAATGGCAAACCTAACCTAACTGGGTTAAAATTTGCTATTTCAAGAGTAAGAATAATGTTAAAACATACGTGAGGTCCGTAGCGTGTGAAAGAAGTATTACAGTGCTAATACGAACACGGCGAGTACAATGGAGCCCGAAGCCGTACGCGCCTGACCGACGGTCCCCAATTTGTACCGAGTCTTGAACAAAAGCACCTGAATGTAGTGCAACAGTCCCCACCGACCGGGCCGCTGAAATAATTTAGTGATCAGGCCTCCGAACAGACAATGGAATAAGTGTGAAATTATTTAAACCCGTCGGGTACTTGCTGCCAAGATTTAGCATTTTATTTATTTTGAAATTTACTGTTGCGAAATAACATGTGCTGCATTTTTTGTTGCAGTTATGCTGTTGACGTTGCAAAAATTTCAGTAGTTATTGTAAATATTAATGTGTTAAGAAAGTGTGGTTAATTTTGTAATAGGTATTGGAGACAACGCTAAAATTGTTTTTGTTAAAATATATGTTGTAAATTATTGTTTGCTGAACGCGAAGGAAAATATTGAGATGAAACCTGCGTTTCTGAGAGTTCTTTATTATCATCATCATAATCAGCCTGCCGTAGTCCACTGCTGGATATAGGCCTCTCCAATGGGTATGAGTTCTTTATAAAGTTCTCTAAATATAAACAAGTATGAGTGCCAACACGCTTCACGCAAACGTAGACGATGGCTTTACACTTCTCATGAAATAAAGACGCACGTGCTCAGCAGTGATAAAGCTTATAAACAACCAAAAAAATAAATAGACTAGTTCCATAATTATAATATAGGGGTTTGTTGACTTCTTTAACTCAGCCCTAAAATACCTATATCATTTTATTAAAACTTCATTAAGTTCACATAAGCAAACATGATATGCAAGATTTGACGTCAAAACTAATGTAATTGACAAATGAAGTCATGCTCAGCGTAAAGCATGTTGTTTTACAATTGAACAGAGTTTACTATTGTGTTCGTCATTAAAGAAATGTAATAACGTAAATGACGATAACCTCTTTACAAGGAGCTTATCAGCCTTCTAACTATTAACTTTCACTTTGACTTTACCGGAATTCAGTCCATATATAATAATATTATGTTTATAGTTGATTGAATCAGGCGTTACTTGGCGGAACTCCATTGTAACCTAATGGAAGGAAAGAGGAACCCACCACGCACCCTCTAATTGACCACCCTAACTATTGCAATAGAAAAAGGTTGACAATATCGAACTCCTCTAAAAGGATAAGGGATATAGGAATGGTATGGGTTCCAGGAAGATACCTGACTTGCAGTATCCCGCTGTATGCGCCGACTATTCTTCGACACGTGTTTCGCCTCTGCACGAGGCATCCTCAGGAACGATGGGCAACGACTGAGCGCTTTCCAACCGTGGGCATGTCTTATAAACGATTGTACTTTCTAATCCCCTCCCTCCGTTGCTCGACTGATGTGAGTCATTATGACGGTGTGCGAATATATTCAGCAATGGGGACCCGTTAAAGTTGGTTTGATCGTTCAGTAATGTATGCTTGTCCCGCTTTAAAATCTCTAATTGTTCCAATACGCACATTCTAATACCCTTTTGACAAGTGTGTATGACGTCAAATGAATGTCCGCTATTTAAGGTATGACCCGATTCAAGTAAATGTTCGGCAAAATGAGACTTTTTCGGCTGGTTGTTTCTAAACGCCGCTAAATGTTCTTTATATCTCAGCTCAAAACTTCGACCCGTCTGTCCTATGTACTTATTTTGGCATTGGTCGCATGTTAAGCAGTAAATACCGGACTTTTTGTTCTTGCATACTTTATCTTTACCATTGCAAAGAAATTTTAACGTTTTGTATGGTTTATAGGCTGATCTGATACCGTTCCTCCCCAGTATACGCGCCACACGGTCAGTTATGCTTCCAAAATAGGTAAGAACAGCGGTATTATTTATAGGTTCTTTTATAGAGGGATATAAAAGTGACTTGGCCATTCTAAGTTGTTTTCCTCTAATCATCTTGACATTCATTTGACGTCATACACACTTGTCAAAAGGGTATTAGAATGTGCGTATTGGAACAATTAGAGATTTTAAAGCGGGACAAGCATACATTACTGAACGATCAAACCAACTTTAACGGGTCCCCATTGCTGAATATATTCGCACACCGTCATAATGACTCACATCAGTCGAGCAACGGAGGGAGGGGATTAGAAAGTACAATCGTTTATAAGACATGCCCACGGTTGGAAAGCGCTCAGTCGTTGCCCATCGTTCCTGAGGATGCCTCGTGCAGAGGCGAAACACGTGTCGAAGAATAGTCGGCGCATACAACGGGATACTGCAAGTCAGGTATCTTCCTGGAACCCATACCATTCCTATATCCCTTATCCTTTTAGAGGAGTTCGATATTGTCAACCTTTTTCTATTGCAATAGTTAGGGTGGTCAATTCGAGGGTGCGTGGTGGGTTCCTCTTTCCTTCCATTAGGTTAATATTATGTTTCCCGTTTTCAATAACAAGTATTTCAAAACCTTTCGAGTATGAATCGGGGAGGCTTGAAAAGAAAATTGTTTCTTGTAGTCCGATAAAACAATATATTCACTTGAGCAGCCATATTGTGTTTATATTGTTTGTAATATTTTCTATTTATGGAACACAATAAATATGTTGTAATTGAGCAATTTAGAAATGAATCAAACGTTAAACGGGAGAAGATAGAAAGTGCGATATGAATTCTGCCAGATCAACGTAGAATTAACGATACGTGGTTATATTTTAGTAAATAAATTATCTACTATCGGCATTATAATATAAACACATTGTATTTCACTGCATTCCTAAAGCAGAGATTTAAATAATGGTTTGCTCATGGACAAGTTAAACGCCTTTTGTTAGGTGTGTATTTAAACAGCAATGCCTACATTGAGTTGAAAGAGTGTGATCCGGCAATATTTTTGTTTCTTAGGTATTTGATGTTTTTAAGGTGACTTTTGTATGATAATTTTAATTAGTGAGACACTTTTATTAATTACATACATGTTAACTTTAGCTTCGTATATATACCTTATCATACAAATAACCATAGTAATAAGTTAACTCAATACAACCCACATTGTGTATAACTTGCATATATCAAAATAATAAAAATATTATGTAAAACAATACAACAATTTCACTATACGTTTAGTAGAATACAATAATGATATATGTTTGTTTCATCATATTTTATTTAGTACAGTTATTCTATCATTATCTAACATGTCAACAAAAATAGTATGGAATAATAATAATATGGTAGAATATTATATTGTTATATGAGCACCAAATTGTGTATTCTGATCCTGGATAATATTGTTAACCAATAATACCACATGATTAATGTACCTATAACACGTGATTTATCTTATAAACGAACCAGATATGTATGAAAGCAACTACGGACCACAGTACATCAGAATTTCATAAGCACACTCAGGAAAAGTGCCAACATTTTCACACAATAGTTGAGGCAACTAAGACAAAAGTTATCTGAGATTGTCACGAGCACGCACTCGGGTGCGCAGCGTTGTATGTTTGTGTAAGCAGAGTTTTAGATAAAAATGAACACAGTTGTGACGTGACTAATTAGTTGCTCACTCGTATTTAGTGCGACGACCAAGAGTGTCACTGACGCTCGACCTCTCAAAAGGGGAGTTACTATTATGATAGATAACAATAATTATCATTTGTGTGTAGTACTTTAATACCACCGCAGTGAATGATCGTCGCTCGTGGCTAAGGAAATTTGTTGGATCTAAACGGAAGCTCAATCGAAAATTGCACTTGAGTATGTAGCGACACCGTTAAGTGTTGACCGATGTATGTAAATACGCTTAGGGCCTACCTATGTAGAGCGTGTTTACATACCAACCTGCTGCAGCGCGCACCTCTCACGAGGGCAATGCGGACGCTCAGTGCACTGTCTAACGTAGTTGATTTGTTTTCGTGCTCACTGAGTGAACTCACACGGGCCGCTTTTTGTCACCTTTCTAAGTTTTTAGATATAGGTATATTATAGTTATTGTATATTGTTGTTGTTATTGTTGACTGCTACGCCGAAGGTCGCGGGTTCGATTCCCGCTCAAGTCAAACACTTGTGTGCATGAACATGCGTGTTTGTCTTGGTCTGGGTGTTTCTATGTATAATATGTATGTATTTACAAAAAAAAAGTATATATGTATGTTTATCCATTGTCTAGTACCCGTAATACAAGCTCTGCTTAGTTTGGGACTACATGGTGTTGTGTGAATGTGGTAAATATTATTATATTATATTATTGTTTTACTTTTTTGTGTTGCTACACTATTGCAATGAGTTATCCTGTAATGATAGTTGTATGTAAGGATGTGATAAATAAATAAATCTAAGAGCCCTATGGCTTATTAAGTGCGTCAGACCATGCCCAACAACTATACCTAAAACTAAGTAATGTTTCAAAATCGATCATGTAGACGTCTTTCCGAAATGTTCACGTTTAATAATAGGTTTTTGTTTTTGCCTCCTAAAAATATAACTAGTCAACCGTACCAATTAGCTACACTATCAATAATAACTGAAGTGTTCATGGAAAGGCCTTCTACTGTCCCTTTGTTAATTTACCAGATACCGGTAACAATGGTAAACAACAAGAGGTTGCTTTGTTGTGATTGTTTACAACGTAACTTCCTCAGTTCGATTGTGAGTGAGATACAAACCTTGTCTTTGATACTTAATATTCTCCTGTCTTATCTATTTCTCGGGATATAAATACCATACTTTAAGTTATCTTATCATAATATAAACTTCTATTTGCGAGCGATAAAAATGGATATTGTGCATGAGTCCTCCCATCCTAAGGTCTATGGAACCTTATATTGTGAGAGAGAGAGCGAGAGAGAGAGAGCGAGAGAGAGAGAGAGAGAAATATTTTATTGTTCGCAACATTACACTATTACACAAACAGTCCATAAGTAGGCCGGATCTTCAACATAGTATTATATGAACTTAATAAGTTACACAAAAAAGTTATATTGACTAATATAATACTATACCTACGAGTACTTAAATGTCTTCGGAAAATTATTTAAATGTGTGCTATAGCAACAAAGGGTCGTTTTATTCAGCTATTTGCTGCAATATACATAGGCATATATATTACAGCACTGATTTTCAATAAAACTGCCTGACGATGACGTTCTGAATCAAGTCAGATGCGATATTGTTATTGGATAAAAATTGATATCGCTATTATAGCTATCATGTAGAGAAAAAAATATATAAAAGAAACGCGTAAGCTCATTAACAAGTACAAAACAACCTTAACAAATAAAAATAAAAATATCCAGTAGGTATTAATTTAACATTCCACAGCAAAAGCAATCAAAATGTTTCGTACATCATTCTGTGTTCGTACATCAACATAGCATATTATGTAATGTAAGTAGGTACCTATTTCCATTATTCCTCACGTGTTAGTCATGTTACCTGAGTGTATTGACTGTAGTGAGTGTTGATGTCATTGTTGTGTGGTGCGTGTAGTGTATGTGTGGTGTATGCCTCCATGTTCCTACTCACCTCGTTTAGTAGATTAGAGCGGGATACGACGGGATGTGCGTGTGTTGCGTTGAAATATTATGATATAATTATCTAATATCACATAGATAATGCGTCGACGCCAACGCAAGGAGCTTTGCGTACGCGAACCCCAGTCGCGCGATGCTGTTGTCGGACGTTCACACAACATTACGTAATTTTACTGATGTAAACAAAGCAGCTATCGGCAGGACTTGCGAAATTATCTTAATAAGGCTGTGTAAATCGGGATTGTGTACTAGGAACACATTAGCTAAAGTTTCTACAATGGTGATAAGTAGTACATGGGGGGCCAGGACAAGTATCTCGAATTAGTTTACCAGCCGCCGACACTGTGACGCCAATTCCGCCGCAGTCAAACGTCGCCATTGTTGACGCAGTAATAACAATAAGAAATTTACAAGACCACGCATAAACATCAATGATACAAATATAAAGGTGTTGTATGTATACAAAAAAAAATGTGCGAGGCTCAACATGCACTTGGTTAGTTTTTTACTTCGTTATTTTACTGCAGTTTCATAGCACTAGTAATCAAAATTACAGCCTCCGTGGTCCAATGGATAGCGTATGTGACTGCTGATCGGAGGTCCCGGGTTCGATTTCCGGGTCGGACAAAAGTGTAACTGGGTTTTTCCGAATACTCAGTAGCAGCCCGGAGTCTGGTGATGTGCCCGGTAACGGCATTAGGTTCACCCCATATTACGTGGGACCTAAAAATTCATGGCGAAATGTGGGTGTAATATTTACACCTCTGCCTATCCCTTCGGGGATACAGGCGTGAGACTTTAAAAAATAAATAAGTAATCATAAGTACAGCACAATCAACTAGCCTCGTAACATTACGTCCATTATCTTAAGCATAATTATCTGAACTTTCACGTAAAGTGTGATCAAAGTGGGTATTTTATGGAAGATTGGTAGAGAGTTTAGCCGCCCTGAAGCACTTGTGCAAAAATTTAATTAACGTTCGCACGTACCGAGGTGCGGCGAGAGGAGAGACTTGATATAGATACTGTATTATAGCTTACGTCCTCATATGGACCTCAAGTACACTTACACTAGATGCCTTTTCTTTTCTTGAGAAATATAACAACTATTATTATATAGTATCAACACCAGTACTAAGTGGTCTGTGATCAGTTGGTCACTAATAATAAATGATAGCTGTGCAGTAGTGAAATGTTTGCGATCTTCTTTCTCCTTTTTGTGGGTGTGCGTGGTCAACACTAGTATCTTCGTTTACATGCCGCCCGAAGGCCTCCGACATGCCCCAATGATTTCGGTGTGAGACAAAAGTCAAGACCAACGTCTTTATGTGCTATCCACAGCACGAAAGCGCTCTGATATAAACGCCACAATAGACGGTCACCCATTCCAACGTTGAGCTCTGCCAGCGTTGCTTTCAAAGTCAAAAGTAAAAAATCATTTATTCATCTAGGTCACAAAGTGACGCTTATGAACGTCAAATTTTAATGTACATTACTTAATGCTTCTACATTTACATTTACTGCCCATTCGCAAAGCAATAGGTAGAACCACGAGAAAGAACGGGCAATAAAACTCGTAGCCACTCTTTTTAATCGCCAGTGTTATATGTTACATATTTTGTTTTTGTAAGGAGCTGCAACTGTTTCACATTGTAATTAATTACTTGTAAATAGTAATTAGGAACATACATAATATAGGAATTTAAACTTTCGTGGTCATTTAAACTTATTTTAAATTGTTTTTCGGGATATATACCACGTACCTTTGTTTGGAGTAACCGATATTTCGGCACTGTTGCAAGAGCCATGGCACTGTTGCAAGAGCCATGATGTACTGAGGGTATTGCGGGTGGGTGAATGTTACGAGCAAGTATAGCGGTCTACCCGCTTTCTTACACGTTTTTTGCGTTCAACACCACTAGCACTGTTATCACTATCGCACTGTACCCGATCACGACATACTATACTAACTACGTCAGCTCGCGGTTTGACTTTGTTATTTTCACGGGTTTTACATAGACGTACCACTGGATGCCAGATACTCGACAGTTGAAACCCATCCTCTCTATTGAAATTTTTGCACTTTTTAATTTCAATCGCCTCCCTAACCATTCGAGGTATGTAGTGGCGTTCTGTCGAAAGCACCTGAGGGTTATGTAACTCAATCCAGTGGTCGGTACCCGAGTCTAAGAGGTGTTGAGCTATGGCCGACTTGTGTGGTTCATTATTTTTGACTGCCCTGATGTGTTCCTTTATCCGGCAAGAGATGGTGCGTTTAGTTTGTCCTATATAGGAACTCCCACAGCTGCAGTCAATTTTGTATACTCCTGGCTTTTCCAAGAGATGACTGTCTTTCGGCGTTCTTATATATTACGACAGTTTCTTCAAAGGAGTGAAGATAGTTTTAACTGATACCTTCTTGAGGATGTTGGCGACCTTATCTGTCACTCCTTTAACGTACGGTAAGTACGCTGGGTGTCGTTCAACCTTGAAGTCCAGGTGTTTGTGAGTATGTCTGGGAATTTGGAAACGGTATGTGGACGACATTTTCTGTATTATGGAAGGCGATGAAGCAACTGTTCATCAATACTTGGCACATCTAAACAGCATCCACAACAAAATGGATTTTACTTATGAAATAGAAAGGGATAGAAGAATGGCGTTCCTTGACGTTATGATAGCCGTACGAAGTGACGGTTCCCTGAGCCACTCCGTATACAGAAAACCAACGCACACAGATTGTTATCTACACGCTGACTCGCATCATCACCCACGTCAACTGAATTCCGTCATAACGTCGCTTACCGACCGGGCATACAGCTTGTGTGACGAGGAACATTTGAATAAGGAACTTTCACATTTAAGCGACGTTCTACACAATAACGGGTACAGTAGGCGAATTAGACCACCCAGACATACTCACAAACACCTGGACTTCAAGGTTGAACGACACCCAGCGTACTTACCGTACGTTAAAGGAGTGACAGATAAGGTCGCCAACATCCTCAAGAAGGTATCAGTTAAAACTATCTTCACTCCTTTGAAGAAACTGTCGCAATATATAAGAACGCCGAAAGACAGTCATCTCTTGGAAAAGCCAGGAGTATACAAAATTGACTGCAGCTGTGGGAGTTCCTATATAGGACAAACTAAACGCACCATCTCTTGCCGGATAAAGGAACACATCAGGGCAGTCAAAAATAATGAACCACACAAGTCGGCCATAGCTCAACACCTCTTAGACTCGGGTACCGACCACGGGATTGAGTTACATAACCCTCAGGTGCTTTCGACAGAACGCCACTACATACCTCGAATGGTTAGGGAGGCGATTGAAATTAAAAAGTGCAAAAATTTCAATAGAGAGGATGGGTTTCAACTGTCGAGTATCTGGCATCCAGTGGTACGTCTATGTAAAACCCGTGAAAATAACAAAGTCAAACCGCGAGCTGACGTAGTTAGTATAGTATGTCGTGATCGGGTACAGTGCGATAGTGATAACAGTGCTAGTGGTGTTGAACGCAAAAAACGTGTAAGAAAGCGGGTAGACCGCTATACTTGCTCGTAACATTCACCCACCCGCAATACCCTCAGTACATCCGTGAACATGACTCTTGCAACAGTGCCGAAATATCGGTTACTCCAAACAAAGGTACGTGGTATATATCCCGAAAAACAATTTAAAACATACATAATACTTAAATAATTAATGCAGTTACCAATTTAACTGCTGTAGTAGCCTTCCAGTGTGAATATTGTGTAAAAGGAGCATCCACTTACGGCTTATAATGTAGGCAACTCGCGACCATGTTCAAAACTATATGGTGGAAATATATGTTACAGAAGTGACTGTATATGAATACACAAAATTACAAAAACATTAGTTTACAGCCCATAATCACGAGTTATCTTCATCTTACAGTGCAGTAAAACTTTAATAAAATTAGTGTTAGTCTTTGCTTTGACGATCTGTTACTAACGGCAAGACACGATATGTGCGCTATTTAACAGCAACTCAAGATATGGATCTTTTCGTGATCGAATGGCAGGCAATCATCGTAGTAATAAGTTTGTAGAGGGCAAATGTGCTGAGCCCGCACTTTTAACGTAACTTCTCAATAACATTTACAGACGAAATACTAAAATAGTCTTTATTCGAGTAATTACATAACTTTCAAGTTAGTAAACTGAGATTTGATCGTATGTATTTTCAGATCTAATCTATTGAATACGAACCGAAACCTCGACCTTGAACAGTCCTGTTCGCGTTTCAACCGACGTCACTACGTTTGTTTCCTCCCGAGTGTTAGCGTCATCTCAGATAATAGCGTAGTCTCACGTGATCTTGGTCTAGTATCAGACGCAAATTACACTCCAGTATGGATAACATGAATCTAAGAACAAATTAAATATAGATAGAGAAGGATGTATTACAAGCCCTTCCCTTCTCTCTCATCCTGCTCCTCCTCTTATTCCTTTTCCAATAATAGTCAGCACTTGTAGCTTCTCTGAGCTTGCAGGTGTCGATGGGCGGCGGTAAACGCTTGCCATCAGGCGACCCGTCTGCTCATTTGCCTCTACCAAAAAAAAATAAGTTAAAAATATCTCAAGCTGAGTGACTGCACGGCGATCAATCATTCTGTCTGGAATGCGTGTGATGTAAAACTCGGAAACTTACTGCTACTTAATATTATAAAAGCAAAGACTTTTGTGGTTCTTTGTCATGTTTTTCTTGAAGGCGAGAGTAAACGACAGGATCTTGACAAAGATAGACTCCGAGAAGTGACGTGCCGACGCTATTTTTTAATAGTAGGCTTGACATGAAAGCATTTGTCACATTTAACTTAGTATAATATCAAATATCTTTAAGCCCACGAGCCGCTTTCTTGTTTGTTCGAACAATATTTCCCATAATATTTTTGGCACTAATTGATTGCCGTCTGACTGCCCCCGTGGCCCAGTGGATAGCGTATGCGACTGCTGATCGGGGGTTCCAAGTTCGATTCCCGGGTCGGGCAAAAGTGTTACTTGGTTTTTCCGAATACTCAGTAGCAGCCCGGAGTCTGGGGATGTGCCCGGTAACGGCTATAGGCTCGCCCCCTATTACGTAGTACGTTTTACAGGTAGTAGAGCCTTGCTGATTTCAGCATGAATGGGCCGGCTCGACCGGGGAAGTAGGTACTACCCTCTCACAGGAAATCGACGTATAGTAACAGTACCTAAACCGTTGCGTTTCGTTCGGTGACTGAGAGTGCCGGAGGCACTATCCCCTATTCCTTCTTCCTCATCCCACTGCTCATCCTCTCCTTTTTGCCAACCCCAAGGGCCGGCAACGCACTTGTGAGTCCTGTGGTGTTGCTTGTGTCCATGGGCGGCGGCGGTAATTGCTTACCATCAGGCGATCCGTCTGCTCGTTTGCCGCCTATTACTATAAAAAAAACGTGGGACCTTAAAATGCATGGCGAAATGTGGGTGTAATATTTACACCTCTACCTACCCCTTCGGGCATACAGGCGTGAGACTATAAATAAAAAAAAAGATTGCCGTCTGTCCTCTGTAAGCCAAAGCGCTGAATCCTATGGATATGCTTTTTTGAATATTTTCGTTTATAGGTATTGGTCAAGAGGCAAATATTTTCTTAAATTCAGCACGGGTGAAGGCCGTTTCGAAGTACGTAATAATAGATATTTACCAAACAAAACATTATTATGCATTTTAATATTCTTTCGCACAAACACCCTTTACAGACATAAAGAAAGTGAAAGCCATAAAGGGCAGGTGGTGTACCGATGATACTGTACTAGAAATAACTAAGCAATATATCCTATTTTTGAACAGAGCCTTGCTTGTGTCACCGTGATTTGAGTGGCACTACCTGGAAAGTACCTCATTTCTACGAAATTCGGCGTGAAAAGATTGGGTTTCAATCGGTAAATGAAAGTGATAGCTCTGAGCTTATATTTTACTTCGCCTTTCCTGTACAGCGAAGTTAATATAGAATAAAATTGAGCTAAGAAAATAAAAGACTCTTACTTTTAAAATGTTTTTTTTTTTTGGTGTCGGGTTGAAAAATCCTCATGGAATCCCTCCGCCCCGGGAGAAGGACGAAGGGGACTGTCAGACTCTTACTGACTAAAAACCAACCCGTGTTCCTCATGTACCCGTGTGTCGGAGCGTAGGGATTCGCATAAGCATTCGTCGCTACCCCCCGACGGTTAATGGCCCGCCAGATGGTCAGGCGGGCCCCGAACAAAACTCCCTTGGCGGCGGATTAAGGTGTTGGGCTCCGCCGCCAAAACACTCAGCGGCCGCAGAGGATAGGGAGGACGGCAACGCAACACCGCATCTCCTCTTCCTCTGCGGCCCCACCGCGACGCATCGAATGGTGCGCCCCCATTTGGTCGCGGGATATAGGGCACGCGGCAACGCAACACCGACACGCCTCTCCTCCCGCGACCGCACCCGACTGCGAGGGACAGACAGAACTGTCCCCCGCACCCGCGCCGTTGGACGCATCCTGCGCAGGCCCCGTCAAGCCCACGCGGGGCGTCCCCTCCTGGATCCCTCTTAGCTTCACCGCGGGTAACCAATCCACGGTTACTGAGCCCCCCCACCACGACAAGGTGGAGATCCCACGGGGGGTACTTTTAAAATGTTGCCAATTATGTGATTAACCTAGTATAACTAAATGACAAATTCGATATGTAATAATAGGCAGCTTTTAACGGTTTCACCATTTTGGCAATAAAAATGAATCAAGTTCTTGCTAAAATAATCGACAAAACGATATCAAGTACTATTCTCTGAAGAATTCAGGCTATGAATTCTCACAACGAATTCTATTTTGCTTACTGAGTAAGTACCTAACTATAGACCATTTTACTGTCTCACAAAATTTTATAGCGTCGTGTTGGCGACGAAACGTGCCTACATTCTAGAAACAGGCCTCAACTGAGTGAAGACGAGAGGATTAAATGAAACATCGCTAAATAACGAAGTTACGTACTTGTGCAGATAAGTGAGAGCGTCGGTACTCGCGCTGACGTTGAGTAAACACGAGCCTCTCGAGACCTCCCGAGACATAAAGTGCCGCACCACCGACCACCGACATTATACCAAATATACTTGCTTTGTTCTTATTTTATTCAAATAACACGACCAATTAATCCTGACCTCTCAACCAGAAACCTCACCACCCGCTCCGTTCTGTCTAGCAACTAAGATAGCGAGGAGCGGCGTTCAACTCCATTGGAATATAAATACCAGAATATGCGCGGGTAATCGTTTCAATGATGGGATTGTGGGAGCATAAAATCGATTTACTTGGAAAACTTCGATACAGATGACCTCTGTGACCTCTGATTAATTGATTTTGCGTTTTAATCGTACGGGCAAACGCTCGGGGTTTAATTGTATCGATGGATAATAGTAGTCATTATGTCCGAATAATGCTTAGAGTCGGATCGTTTCTAGAAACGAATCACAATAAATACTGAAACAGAGTGCCTACTGGGGAGGAACGGATCAAGTTTCTAAGTCGGCTAATTAAAGCGTTTGTTACGCTTAATGAGATGTCCTGAGTGATATCAGTGTAGTTAACAAACTGTAACGACTGTGTGAATGGCGCGTTTATTGCTCGACTACATTTAATAAATATGTTGTGAAGCACAAGCAGGCACTCTCAGCGTCAGCTTATAAAAAGCTTTTTACTTACATAAGTCAACGTATATTTTTTTGCCTTCCTAAATTTTAATATACGAATCATAATACCAGTATTCAAAATATATAAGTAGATACTTATATATTTTGAATACTGGTGTCCTTTCTTAAAGAACGAGACATATTCTAAATAGCTATCAGCTGTAGTGTTCGTCCATGATTGTTGTGTGAATTATCATGCAGTTAATGTCTTATTGTTGTGGTAGCGCTTCAAGGTTGCGTGTTCACTGTGTGTGTGTGTGTGTGTTTTACTATCTGAATGTCTACTTCGTGTTCACTGAGTTACGGTGGCGAGAGTATACTTTTGGAGATAAATAAAACTTAGAGTTTGGTCTAACACAAGGTCTATTCGCTTTCACAATAGTTCTTACGCTAACACGTTATTCTAGTTAGAAGGCTAAGGGCCAACTGGCGTGGCTATGGGCGATCGGTGCGGGGGAAACACAAAATGTGTTCTCAGAAAAATACCATATAATGTGGCACTCACGTAATCAAGTTACTGGTTGCTCAGTGGCGGCTAGTGCTTCGCATTGCTATCGGCGCGAGACGTTCCTTTCACATTAACTTATTGCGTTTGATTCGCTTATCCCGGTGTCGCCCCCCTCCTAGTCACAATTTCTTACTTTACCTCCCTCCCCCCGTGGTCAAACCATCAAACCACGTTGATGTTTTCTCTTTAGTATAACAAATCAGTATATTTTTGTCGAATCATCTCACGTCTAGTCTTTAGTAAATAAATACATAAATATAACCCAACTATTTTAGTGTTGTAGAATTTGATATCAAGCTTAATTTTATCTGATAGTAGGCACAAAGATATTTTAGGTCTTTATTATTATGTCTCGGTAATTTGATAAAGATGAAGATGGTCACGTTACCATAATTATATTGTACTAGAGGACGCCAGCAGCTACGCCTGCATTTTTTAAAATTTACCCGTTTTGGCTGTTCCCGTGGGAATTTCGGGAAATCCCTTCTTAGTGCACCCCTACGGTCCCCAAGGCACATACATTCCAAATTTCAGCTTCCTGCGCCCAATAATTTCGGCTGTAGCGTGTCTGTCAGTCAGTCAGTAACACAAGGATTTTATTTATTAAGATTGTATTTGTTCTTATTCACTTCATAATTATATTGTGTATTTGTTCTTTTTATCTGTCTTGTTTGTTACCTTTTGTTGTAGTTTACGGGCTATTGGAATGAATGGTAAGATATCTGTCGTTCAGTTTAAAGTTAATATATCTAATGAAATAAAGACCAAAGTTGTAAGTATAGATATGTCAAATAGTCAATTTACAGCCCTGTGTAAGCAAGTGTACTAATTGAAATCTACAAAATAATTAAAGAAAAACGAAAAACCCGACTGCGTAAGTACTAATTTTAAAAAATACGTGAACAAATTAACTTTTAATTAAAAACTAAAAAGAATGAAACAAGCCCAGTACTTTAGAATTAAAACTGAAACTGAACGACTCACAGTCGGGGCCCATTCAAATTTTGCCAATCAAATCTTCCCAATTGGCCCCGACTGTGAGTCGTTCAGTTTCAGTTTTAATTCTAAAGTACTGGGCTTGTTTCATTCTTTTTAGTTTTTAATTAAAAGTTAATTTGTTCACGTATTTTTTAAAATTAGTACTTACGCAGTCGGGTTTTTCGTTTTTCTTTAATTATTTTTTTATTTTATACTTTTTAGTTACGATTCATTACCGAAAATATTTGTTCTTTATGAATTTTCACTGTTTTTGTTTGTTTGTATATCGTTTACACTTGAAATAAAAACTTAAATCAATAAGTAAGAACATTAGCGAAAATGATTGTTTTGTTAAACAACTTTAAATCGTTATATATCCTAAACTATTATTTAAAATGAAAAATGGTCAAAGGAACCTAAAGATGATTTTAAAATACCTATTCAACGACACCCCACTTGACATAGTTCATAGACTTTTTTTTTTTAATTTTTACAATATGGCGTCTGGTTGTCGCCGTGGTGAATTTTGATTACTGTCATGTCTTTAGTGACACTCGCAAGGTTGAGACAAATCGATTGACGTAAGAATCATCAAAATCGGCCGACGCATTTGGTCTCTAGAACGCCACATAGAAACAAACATACATACATACATACATAGACTGATAAACACATTACCCTCCTTTGCGTCGCGCAGTCGGGTAATAATAAAGGCCCACAGATTGATTTTCCTTGGTTGTAGGTTCTCATCCGATCGCGGAGCGATCTGCTCATATTTAATCGAAGTGTTGACTTAGCGCACTGAGAGTGCTCAGAGGGCTCCCTCACAACAACACGACTAATTCTGTTATCGATATCGAGAGGTTATATATCGAGTTACTTGCTGTTTTACCTTATAACGTTCAATGTTCATTTATAACCAGTGGTGCGCAAATTGGATGACTCGAGTTACAGCGAGGCGACGCATATTACTTGTTATTTCATTAGGTTGTACGTGTATTGCCGGTACTTTTGCAATGGTAAATTGAACTAATGTTGTTGTTTTGAATACGCTGTTTGACGACAAATTTTCCAGTAACGTATCTAACATGGACGTGGAAATGGGGTCATGTCACTTTGCAATCTTATAATGTGATGTGTGACACTAGCCCATTTCATTACGTGGGTGTCGTAAGAGGCGCCTGAGGAAAATACGAAGCAAAAAGCAGCTTGCGTAAGGGATGGAAAACTCGACATGAAATCCTGTACCAATACATCTAGTCAGCGGGATTTTTAGGCCAAATCTCATTGATTGAAAAAGTTTTACTGACGTAAATTAAGAGAGGCCCAGCAGTGGACTACAAAAAACTGTAAGCTGTATGATGAGGTACTTAGGCAAGTGTCTTTTAAACTGTTTATCAGTTATGTACAAATTGTCAAGAGTATTAAATACAGCTACAGGTGGGACATGATCAATAAAAGCTCCAGTAATGTTCAGCGCGACTGTATCGCGATATTACCAGTAACATTACTGTTACTGTTTACAAGTGTATTCTTAAAGTTTTGAAGGCGATCAAACAAGGCATTTTGTGCATGTTATACTAAGTAATAAGATTATACAGATATTGTATAGTTTGAAGCAGTTACACAAAAACCAATAACGCAACTAGGGAGATGCATTTCTGAATGTTTATCTAACTACACATGAGTTCTAGTGAGGCCTTCATAAGTTACCAATATTTATGTAGTTTTTATATATTTTAATACATTATTTTCTACGCAACCAAGACTCGCTTTATAGAGCATTGCTATGTATAGTCTGAGTCTTCTTTTCAAATAAATAACTAAAATTTTATCCCCAACTAAATTTATCACTAATAACCTAAACATTTTCTCACCAACTGTCAAACGCATTCGCCATTACACGGGCTAAAATCTTCATGCAAATATCGTTCAAGGGCGAGGGCACAGAGAAAGGGAGTCAGGCAAGCAGGCGGGGTAGAGGGGGGCAATGTGTGAGTTTGACAGGTACAAGTCTTTAGGCAGAGCCGACAACACTAATAATAAAGACCGTCTCGCATGATACATGCCTCGTCGACACGCGTCGTCCAATGTCATGGACTGTGTCGTGTGAATGCGCATTTACTTAACATTGTTGGAATATTTATGTAGAGTAATAAATCATGCAGTTGTCGTTGAAATTGAGATACTGGCCAGTCGATGTTGCAGCAGGGATGTTCTCTTTTGTTTGTCGTGACAGATATTATGTAACGGCCGTTCCCATGGTTCCATGGTTTTAGCTACTAGAGATAGATACATAGACAAGCAGCGAGTGGAGAGACTGACAGACTGCTACGCAGAGAGTTTGAATTCACAGCACGCACCAATTATTTATCGGTGAAGGAAAACATCGTGAGGAAACCTGCATGTCTGAGAGTTCTCCATAATGTTCTCGAAAGACATGTGAAGTCTGCCAACCCGCACTTGGCCAGCGTGGTGGACTATGGCCTTACCCTTCTCATAGTTAGAAGAGACCCGTGCCCAGCAGTGGGACAGTATAAAGGGCTCATGATGAAACATACATAGTTATATTTGACATTATAAGCCTCATATTAAATATGTCAAATATGTATCTCTAGTAGACGAATCCCTGAGAACGCGATCAAATATTAGAACTAGCCATTCAAACTAAATCGTACGTTCTTGTAAATATATCAATTCATTACGTTTCCATACAATCCCGCTGTGTTTTACTCTAAGGCCCTTCTCTCACGAAGCGACTCTCAAACGATTTGTGTTTTGTACCCGTATCCTACGCATCGCTTGTGAGTAGCCGTCATACATATTCAGCTAATTTCGCACACGACGAGACGCTTTGACGACGCGTTTGATGTCAGTCGCACGCTTCCGTCTTGCTGGTCGCACGCTACCCGAGTAGTATATGCGTCGCATTACAAAATGGCGGCGGAACAAACTTTTAATATTATTTTTGTGCAGGAGATAGAAAAATTTCCATGTTTGTATAATTATAAGCTGCCAGAGTACGTAAGAAAAGATGTTACATAAAAGGTGTAGATTGAAATTTAGAAAAAAATAATATAACAGGTCATTTATAGGTATACACAGACCGGTCTGTGTGGAGAACCTTGGGGAGGCCTATGTCCAGCAGTGGACGTCGTTTGGCTGATATGATGATAGGTATACATTAAATTTATACACAATAATTTTATTGCCAAGGAAGCGAAGCAGTAGGGTTATTATTTAGATAGTTGGCAAGATAATTTCTCAGATAAAGATTCAAATAATAATATGATTCTATTGACATTCTATAAAAATGACGAATCGTCCCTCGACAAATGCCCTACAATTGATATTTTTTTCGATATACGGGTGCACCCAGAATCTTCTTTTATATTTTCGTTTATTCTTGTAATATAAATACAGAAGAAAATGGCCTTTATCGCTAGAGTCACTAGACATCGTCGTACGAATGTTGTTCTTCAAATGATAAAAAATAGTCTCATTTGCGTAGCACCGTGTGCGGTATAGAGCAGCATACCAGTATTCGATCATGGTTTGCATCTCAGTCCCGTAGCATTTGAATAGCTTCGTGAGAGAAGGGCCTAAGCCTAACAGACGGCTATTGTATATGTGATCTTACAACAAGAGCATCAGACTAATGGAGTAATCTAGCTTAAATGTGCTTTCAGCTGTTTTTGATTGAGTACGCGATTATGCAGGTATTATTACATCATGTAATATTAATCCACGAGACAAATACTCTGTGCCAAAATATAAGTTATATGATTATTATCTTCATGTTCTTATTTTTTGCCACAACGGCCGAGTTTTCTAATTCATTTCTTAAACAGACAGTGTGATATACCGGGACATCGCAATAATAATAATAATAACGTTTATTGTACATTTAAAACAAGTATCAGACAAATACAGAAATACATGGACAAATAACAGCAATGTAATTGACAAAGATATACATACATAGACTCACGCCTGTTTCCCCGAAGGGGTAGGCAAAGGCATATTAAACGCCCACTTTTCGCCAGTGTTTTGATCCCACGTAATAGGTGGCGAGCCTATTGCCGCTTATCGGGATATTTTGTTTGCCAGAGCTTCGTCCGTTGATCGGCAGGTGCACCACTTGCAGGTGAGATTGGCTTGGGACCCTAAGTTCTTGGTGGGAACCCTATGCACCCTAGGAACCCTATGCACCCAATTGATAAAGACTACTTAAAATACTACTGTAACGCAAATTAGAAGGGACTTAAGGCCAAGAGTAGAGAGTAGTGCGAGAGGCTGTAGAGGAAAGTAAACTTACAGTATAGTTGCATCGCCTAGACATTCGCAATATGGAGAAGTTTATTATCGAAGGTGGTGCTTTTGGTATTTTTCAAGCGGCGTTCAAGAATACGCCACATGAGGAATCTGGTTTGGACTGTGCGTTGAGACGTCTGCCAATCAGTCTGTTATTTTATAATTTTATACAAACACACAAAATGTGAAGTGATGCGAATTACTTCCCACATCTATGCAAGTTGTATCTAGTGCTCCTACTCGCACGCTCCCACAAACGATGGTAAGCGTTAATCTCTAGACTTGTGTGGTTTTATGCACAAACAGATACTATGGTATGCCTCCGTGGTCCAGTGGATAGCGTATGCGACTGCTGATCGGAGGTCCCGGGTTCGATTCCCGGGTCGGGCAAAAGTGTTACTGGGTTTTTCCGAATATTCAGTAGCAGCCCGGAGTCTGGTGATGTGCCCGGTAACGGCAATAGGCTCGCCCCCTATTACGTGGGACCTTAAAATTCATGGCGAAATGTGGGTGTAATATTACACCTCTGCCTACCCCTTCAGGGATACAGGCGTGAGTCATTAAATAAAAATAAAGTTGGCGAGCGCTGCGGGCGTGCGCTTTGAGAGATATTACACATGATGTTTTTTGAGATTTAATTACTTACTTATCGTGTCGATGGCAACACATTATATAGATTTGGCCTAAAACTCGGCCACTCGAATGGCCGAATGAGATTTCATTTATCAAGCGGCTTGCTTTCGACAGCCACATAATTGTATAGAACAGCTAAAGTCTCTTGAGAACATAACGGGCGCTGACGGTTAGAATAAGTAGACATATTTGTATATACAGAAGTTTTAATTGATTAAGCACCCGACCAATTAAAACAATGTATTGTCTGAACTACTTTAACCCAGATATTACGGGGAGAGAAAAATCGTGAATATATTGGTATTTTTTTGTGTATTGTAATATTATGGTTCCATTATCAAGAGAATAATACCAAAAAAAATTTGGACCTTTAGGAAAAGCTGGAAAATGGTGTTCTTTAAAAGGAACGCTAGTAATACGTACTACTGTCACATAGTATGGGCTGTTTTCAAGGTAAATGGAAAAATAAACAAAATTATGTTATGATTTGATTTTAAGGTTTTTATTATAAAAAGAAAAATAATTGTTAATCCCATAAGAAACTTATACATAGGTAGTTTATTATTATATTGTGTGGTACAACAAAAAACATTTCTTTGGGTGTAAAGTAATTTTACACTTAACACAAAATAATTTTGCATTCTTGTGACAAATGCAACACCTAGTCTGCTTCTCCTGATATTTTATAATGTGGCCTATATGACATTATGAAAACCCAAATGATGCTGCTCACCACCGTTTTTCTATACAGTTGCCATGCGACAATGACACAAAAGGGGAAAATACCACTTTTTGCCACGGATAGATGTTCTATACAATCTCATATTTGGTCAGATTTATCAACCCCTCCCATATTATCGTTGCATGACATTGTAATCGCTGGATGATCAATTTGTACATATTTCTTGTGTTACTGCGAAAATCTTTTTATTTTACACACAGGATGAACTTTGCAGGGATTAGATGCCACCGTGACTATATTGTTGTCATGCCATTTGCACAACAAAATCTCCTCAGCTCTAGTGGACCTAATTTCAAACGTTCCACGCTCTGTCTTTTGCATATCTTTGTTAGGGGGTTAAGGGACACTTAGAAACTCGGTTTTTCCTAATCGTACCAGTGGCATTCATGCTCCTTTGACCCAGTTCATCAATAAGATGGACCGATGTAAAAAATATCAAAATATAAATGAAATGGTGCTGTTTTATCCATTGAGCGCAGAACGTCAGCAAAACTAAGAACTACGCTTGCACCTAAACCTATCTTCTTGTAGTCCTCTGGAATGTCTGTTCCTTGACCTTGATAAGGATCAAACCAAACTATATAACCCAGGCGCGTTGCACCGACCCAAAATTTGTAGCCCCATCTTATTGGTTTTGTTGAAGGTGAAGGAGCTGGTGCCCATTGCGTACCTGATGATGTACTCGCAATTGCGTGGCCTCTTTGCTAGCTGTGCCAAAGATAGCATATCATCTTCGCTGTCGCTCGATAATTGTTCATTATCATCACTGTAACTAACTGTTGAGATACTGGTAGATTTGATAAAGAAACCTGGTTTTCGTCACCTGAATCTTCATCAGTTAATTCGGCATTACAGTTCTCAGGTGGCAAAATTATGATGCTAGAAGGTATGTCTTCATCATCGTCAATATGTTCCAGCTGTTCGATGATCTCAAACAAACGTAATCCTCTTTGAATTGGTCTGAAGAAATAAGAAAACAATATTAGTTGATTTGTACCGTAATAGTAGTCCAATATACTAGCGTTTGATAAAAAGAACACCTAATTTATCGATAAATTTTTAACCTAAATTATTACTATTTCAAATAAAAACTGTACTCAAAATATTGTGAAAGATGACAATATTACGATGCTAAGCGGTTTCTCACTAAATATTACGTAATTGATGTAAACTTACCTTTTATCCTTCATCCTTGATTTTTTCGAAATAAAATACTCAAAAACACCGCTAAGTATAATTTATATGAACGCGTAATCACTTGTAAATCGAACAATGTGGTTTAGTTTTACGATACGTGACATAAACTTTATTCTGTTTTACCCTCAGTTTGCCATAGATTTTTTTTCTTGTTCCTTTAAAAGTGAGCTAGTACTAACTGGGTTAATGCGTCACATTGTTACTGCTGTGTCTCTAGTGCAAAAAATAAAAAAATCATAGTAACTCAGATATATTTCATTTGACTATGGGACTCCATATAAGCTCCACATTCATTGTTCTTGAAGCTTTTCTGAATGTTCTAATAGATAATCATTAATCATGGTTTCACACCCGGCACACCGAACATCCAGCTGTTAAATACCAACCATTCAGTGTCTTTAAATCCGTTTTATTATAATTACATATACGGGCGAGCGGTTAACCCAAATCAGCATGATACACCGATATCATTATATAAAAGGTTTATCACATTACAGTTCATTCTGAAAATCCGTGCCGGCTTGTAATAACCTTATATCATCCGCCATTCGTGTTGTGTGCCCCTCACCGGGAGATGTCGTTGTCAGCTATTATACTTTTTATGTGTGATTGTGTGAGCTCACACCTTTGTGCGGTACCTCCGGTTGCAATAACGTGAATCAGGGTGCGCAACTAGCGGGGCTGTGTGAGGAAGATGAGTGGAGCGGTCAAAACATCAACCTAATGTATTATTTTTCTCTAAATAAAACCCTAAAACGTCGTTATCTTCATTAGCCAGCCGCGACCATGGCTGTTGTAAGACGACCGAAGCGTCGGTAAAACAGAGCTATTTATACCTTAAATTAATTAAATATCGCGAATAAGACCCGTTTTAATAAAATTGTATGATGTGTACAAATCGCGAAAGTTTAAAATCGATTACTCCCATTTTATCTTGCTAAATTTTTGCACGATGTTGATCACTTTTGTTCTCTGTCAGATCACTTAGTTTTGGATTCGATTCTTCAGAGAAACTCTACGCCATGCATGCAGCCAATGTTACTAGTGACTTTTTTATTGAGTTCGTACTGATTTCACGCACAACTCGATTGAACACACATCCTAACACGAAGTTCCGGTGTGTGCGTTCCGTGTAGCAGCCATCAACACCTTTGTTATTACGTTTTTAAATCTGACGGTACGTTTGACAATGTCCGTATCATCTGTCACGAGGATTTGTACATTTCATTTATTTTTATTCCGGTAATTTTACTGTTGAGGAGATTGTGCTCGTCTATTTTTCTCCGAGTACTATCGTTAGATCTGTGTTAAAAATGTAAACTGGCTGTTCTTGTTTATGATAGGCATCTATTTACAGACTTATCCTCCGTCGTAAAGAGGATGCCGAAGGTGGCATGTAGAAAGAACAAACTTATCTCTAGGTGTTTGAGGGTTTTCATTAAGAACCACCGGTGTGAGAAAGCATGCTTTGCCGCGTCTCGGGCGGAACAGAAACTGGCCTGTGTCGAACATTCTAACGTAAGTAACTTCAAAATATTGGTGTCACGTCATCTTACACACGCCCAAATTTTATACAATAGATCATTTTATTGCATTTAATAATAATTAAGTGCCAGAATTATTGAACTCGTACGTTTGTGACCATGTGGACAGCGGACCCCAGATTTAAACTGGGATAACGCTAGGAGAATGATGATGATGTATGTTTATTAGTTATCTGATTGTCGCTTTACATTCCCTGTTAGTTTGGGATCAAATGTCCACGTGTGGGTTGTCCCAACGTTTATGAGCTATAACTATTGTTTATTATCAAGAATAGAATGAACCTATTCTTTTCATCTGTCTTATTCCAGCAGATCCAGTTTTAGATAAGTCTAAAGCTTTGATTCACATCTCTATATGGGCAACCCGACATTTTTTTATAGTAGTAGGTACGTGGCAAATGAGCAAACGGATCGCCTGATGGTAAGCAATTTCCGCCGCCCATGGACACGAGCAACAGCACAGGAGTTACAAGTGCGTTGCCACCCCTTGGGTTGGGACATGGAATATGATGAGGAGTGAAATGAGGGAGAAGGAATACGGGATAGGGCCTCCGACACTCTCACTCACCATACAAAACGCAACAGTTTAGGTACTGTTACTTTACGTCGATTTTCTGTGAGAGGGTAGCACTTCCCCGGTCGAGCCGGCTCATTCATACTGAAATCAGCAATGCTCTAATACCGTAATCCGACCGACTTGCAGTAACTATTTAACACTCTTGATCCCTTCAATGCTATGCCCTAGGGAACTTCAACAAACATTCAACGAACATATTCAAAGAACGCCAAGATGAGAAACAACAATTAGTGTATCAGACAAAGTATTATCCCGTGTCGGAATCGAACTCACAACATAGCATAGTGCATAGTGTTAAACGGTCAGGCGATCGCCTGAATCACTACCTCACCCGTGCAGTGCTAATTCTAATGCATTTGTATGTATTCGTTCTGAAGTACTCCCCAACGTGTTTTAGTTACCCGGCACCTGATTGATTCACCTGTTAAGTTACAGTGAACTCGTCGCTGTATCTGATGTGGTTTGCGTGCGCCGCGGCGGCAACCAGCGACTGTGGCCTGTGATCTGTACCGAGTTTAATCTACACTACAGATCACGATTCAATAATAAATGGATACACACTGAATAAACGTTTGAGGCACTGTCGATTGGTATTTAGAAGCTACCGCGTCGAGTTAGAACGTTTTGAGAGAGGAATGTGCTAATATTACATTGCTGAAGGGCTTGTTTGGTTGGTTGAGCGCGTTCGTCACAGTAACTACTGGTTTGATATGAAAAATAATTATGTTGGATAGTCCGTTTTTTGAGGAAAGGTTCTATATATATAATCACACTAAGGGCCATGGGTGTGAAGCAGTAGCCATAGACAAATATAATACAAGCTCCCAACCAGCAAAAACTAGGCTTACAACAATCTCAAGACTACTGTTTGTTTGCTCTTACATCACTCCTATAAATGATATAAGCCTGGGTTTGGGCACTAATTATTAGCATATTTAGTTTAATATCGTTCTAATATCAGTCTAATTGAATGCTGTTTGCACTTACTGAAATCTAGCGAAAATTAATTAAAGCCGACTTAGATTATTATTGCTTTTACGTAATTATCTTGTAAGCCTGCATAGGCTTATATTAGTCTAAGGTTAGAATATTTTGGGAATTTTACATCAGATCCAACTTAAAAGTTCGTGTGACTCTTGGTTTGAAATGTAAACAAATTAAAGTTGCGTAAATTTAATGTTTATACTAAAGTGCCGTTATTATCAAGTGCGTGTATTTAAGTTTTACGGTACAAGTGCAACTAGTCTTAGTAAATGCTCTTATATACATATATGAGACTTGGTTATAAGACTGAGCGTTCTTGAGGCCAAACCGGCTTGGCTTAAAGTAATACAAGATCGATGGTATGTCCTAAAACAAATATAAGTGCGTTTTAAGCCTACCACTCTTAAAAAGTGCGAGTTCTGAGACAGTTGGGAGGGTAACCGCGTGCACAGCTAGTTTGTAATATGTTGTTTGACTTATTACAACTTTGTTAAGAAAACAATTTAAGCATCAGTCATCGCTTATCATAAAGTCGCGTGCTTGATCGCTCGATTTGTAGGTATTGCAGTAAAATCTCGAGTGGAATTTAATTCCTGAGGCAAAGTAGCTAAGTACATTCCTCGTTCTTCCATCGGGAATATTATAATTATGGAAATAACGGTATGCAAGCTGTTTTTTTTTTTGTTGAGTAGGTACCGTGAAAACTATCCTTATGAGGGCTTGGGACTGGCGGAGGAGGTGTGTGGAGGCTCACCCCTAAAGGCGTTCGGGGCCTACCCACTAAAAGCACCGCGGTGTCCCTACGGGTCCCGTGTAGTGGCGGGGCCACGCGATTCGCGGATAGCATACTTTACCGTGACCCCGCCCGGGATTGGCACGCCGTTGGTGTTTGCGAGCCCCGTCTTGTTATGCTACTTGGGAGGCATCGCCTCCTTTCTTTTTTTTGCGGATGGGGAGCAGCCTCAGCGCTCGCCGTCGCGGCCGTAAAATCTAGCGGCCGCAGAGGATAGGGAGGACGGCAACCTGATAACACCACATCTCCTCTTCCTCTGCAGCCCCACCGCAAAGAATCACATGGTGCGCTTCCGTTTGGTCGCGGGAGATAGGGCGCGCGGCAACGCAACACCGACACGCCTCTGCTCCCGCGACCGCGCCCGACTGAGAGGGACAGACAGAACTGTCCCCGCACCCGCACCTTTGGATGCACTATCCTACTCCTCCTACGCGATCCTACGCGGTCTTCACCCAAGCCCACGTAGAAGGTCCACTCCCGGAATCTCGCTTAGCTTCAGCGTGGGTGTCCAAGCCACCGTAGCGGTAGCAACATACAACTGAGGCCATCTAGCGAGGGAAGACGAAGTCTCAACAACAATCCGGTGACATCTATCGGACACAATGCGACGTAAAACGAAGTGCTGAATCGCGCAAGCAGAGTTCGCATGCTGAGTTGTATATATACAACATCTGAAATACGTTCGTAGGACTGATGGTTGACCAGGCACGATCACCCAGCCTGGTTAGAGGCTCCTCCCACTAGTTGGAGGAACACCACACCTTTATCCTCCACACCACGATTACTGGGTCTCCCCACCACGACAAGGTGGATGGGATGGTGGAAGGAGATCCCACTGAGGGGAACGGTATGCAACCTGGCTTTAATATGCAGCATATTTATAGAACAGAAAATCATAGTCTTTATGCAGCGACTATCGCCCTGTCGACTCCTGCAACCAAAACGAAAAGATACCTTTATGTTAAACACCAGTATCAGCATATTTCATTGAAATTGTCGATGAATAGTACGATCCGTGTCACGGTTCTAATACATCTCACTGGCACACACCCAAGCTAATTCTCTATACATCTAATATGTAAATGTTTGCGTGTATGTATGTTCGACGCTTATCGGAGCCAATTTATTTCGTATCACGCGAACATGTCAGACTAAGGGTAGGTAGGGTGCGGGAGGGGCAGGAGACATTCTACCCTCCAATATTGTTGAAGATAAAAAGACGAGAGACCTCTGACACGTTCCATTGATGGCTATAGCAAGTTATATGAAATAGCTGATATTGTAACGCGAGGCGTAAAGAGCGATGTACTTTTAATTATACGGGAGGCAAATCGCTGGGCAATGTTAATGAGAAACGATAAAAATGTAATGCTGATTTTAATATAAATACTTTGAGTTCGCTTCTGTGAAGTAGTTTGAAAATACAGATACAATTTTATATCGTTTTGATTGTTTGAACAAAAATATCCTTGGAAAGCTGATATTAGATTCTTACATTTGAAAATATTAATTGTTATACATGTAAATACAAAATACTAGCAACTCCGAATTGTAATAGAGAATCCGGAATTTTTATATCCGACACTCAATTTTAATACTAAATTCAAATAAATTTTACTTGAATTATTTACAAAAATATATTTAAACTAGAGGACGCCAGCAGCTACGCCTGCATTTTTTTTAATTTACCCGTTTTGGCCGATCCCGTAAGAATTTCGGGAAATCCCTTCTTAGTGCACCCTTACGGTCCCCAAGGAACATACATGCCAAATTTCAGCTTCCTGCACCAAATAGTTTTGGCTGTAGCTTGTCTGTCAGTCAGTCAGTAACGCAAGGATTTAAATATTAAGATAATTAAAATTTTCTCTATTATTGTTTTCTCTATTATTGAACAACTATTTAAAATTGAAATTGCATTTTTTTTTAATATATCACCGTTGCAAGTATGATGTGTATCGTAACTGAACACATGGTGCAACGTGGTTCTATCTTTTTTGTTCTGGACGGTCTCAGACGCTAATGTGATTCGCTAAGTCGAGCAAAAAAGGGGCACGGCCGTACCATCCTTTTCTGGAAGCAGTTCAGGCCATTTTAGACCTCCTATATCTTCGTTGTGGTTAATTATGACGCATTGATATAAATAATCAAACCATGTCCATCGCACACAATAAAATTCGGGCAAGTGCGGGTCTGACCCGCGCACCGAGGGTTCCGTACGCATTTTACCTTATTTGAGGTTGGTGCGCTAGTCCTCTAAATCTGTATGAGCGCCCATACAACTTAGAGGACTATCTTAAATGGAGTCTACTATGTATGTATGGGGACACCCTTAAATTTTCCACGTTTTTTATTTTTTTGTAATTTTTACTTTATTTGTGCTGTAAGACCCTGCTTTTGGCCAAATTTCGTGCTTCTAGTTCAAGGTGAACTACCATATAGGTTTTCGACCCCAAACCTATAGGGTACTTACGGTTGACCTAGAATTGTCAATTTTGGTTAAAACCAAGGTCTTACAGCACAAGTAAAGGAAAAATTCTGAAAATTTAAAAAAGTTGAAAATTAAGGTTATTTTTGGTATTTACAAATTTTCGCAAAAATCTAATTTTGACCATATCTTTTTATCGGGTTGACCCAGGACCCTGATTTTTATACACCTAATAGGAACCATAGACCTCAGTATCTGGTATAAATTTCAATTTGGTAGGTCCACCCGTTCCTGAGAAAATCGCTGATGACACACGGACAGACAGACACTGTCTGTCTGTCTGTCCGTGTGTCCGGACAAGAAAGTGATCTTATAAGGGTTCCTTTTTTTACCTTGTGAGGTACGGAAACCTAATACTAAAGTTCATATTTAGTTCTTCTTGAAAAGGCATTTTTTCCTCGCTGCGATGCAATCCTGTATCACGGAGGTCTTTATAAATATAGAGTCGACGAATACTAAGTACAACTAGACTCGTAACTTTCGGCTCTTTACTGTTGATCGTATTTTTCGTAAAGTTTCAGTTTAAAGTTCTTAGAAGTTTACTACGGCACCCTCAAAAGTATTGTTAAGTAGCTGTATGAACAATAATGATATTCTATCGTAGCGTTCAGTTCAATTTTCATAAAATTTACGTATTCAAACACGAGTAGGTACATGTACGTACAAAGTTGGTTTCTGTGAGTTGGCGGCGACGGCGTGTACCGCGGTAATGCACACATTTGGACTTATTTAATAATTGTGCGCCACTGTACAACCGCGCACGTTGGTGCAGCCTGCGATGTATAGCTATTGTTCACTATGCACTGTTCACTGCAATAGGCAGCAATATTTATGGTGAACATCTACTCATGTATGGTATAAAGTCTGCCAATAGGGTAAACTTTAAAGCAATTATTTTAAAAAATAATTTATATCTCTTGTAGCCATTATTCTCTTCTCATCATCTGTCATATAGGCCTCTCTCAAGGCTCCACACATAGAGTGATCTTGAGCTACTCGCATCCATTCGCTTATCACTAGCTCAACAAGATCGTCGATCTGCGTTGTTGGAGGCCTACCTCTGCTGCGAAATCCAAGCACCGATTGTTTTAGCTGTGTGTCTAATAGTCCTGCTTATCACGATCTCCGGGATAGTAGTTAGTGCTTCAGACTACTAAGCCGGAGACCCATATGATAGGAGACCCACACCATTAGACCAACAGGCCAGGGATTTCTATGGTGTTTATTTTCTAGCTTATATGAACTTTTTATTTTATTGACCCGCATCGTTAAGTGGATGAGTTTTTTTCCAAGTCCACTAATATTCTTCGGCAAGGGCGTCGCCAAGGGGGGGCAGAGGGGGGTAGCTGCCCCCCCTTGAGACTCAAAAAACTCTACAATTCATACTTTTCTCAGTACTTTTCTCATTTTCCATATCAACTTGCCCCACCCCTAGGCCATCGGCTGGCAACTTTGCCCCCCCCCCCTAGGCAATCGGCTGGCGACGCCCCTGTTTTTCGGATTAGTTACGGTTTCCTGGACTGAGTAATTTTTCTCAAAACTAAGTAGAATAAATGATGAATGTGATTTCTATCTTTCTAAACTTCTCAAATATCAAAATGCCTTGTTTCCTATAGTAAGCACTGATAAACCACCTAGCTATACAAGTTATGGCAAAGAGGGTAGGATTAGCTCACGCATAAAAACAGATTGTTATAACAGCCTAAGAATTACTTTTACTGTAAGACGCTAAATAAATGCGGTGTCGATTTCGAAACACATAAGCTTAATGACGAATAAAATTAACAGTCCGGTATTTATACGCACATTTGTTTTTACGAGCGAAACCAATTGAAAGTGAATAATTTGTAAATACAAAACGGAAAGACGAGGCGGCTGCCACTGAAACGTGTACTTGACGTTTGAACAAGCATTTAGCACAAAAAGGTAATTCGTATTCATTTCACAAACCAATTGCGTCATTAAAATATATGGAATGTACGTAAAATGGTCGGTATTTACTGAAACACAATCTACGTTACAAAACTCGTATAAAAATCACTTTTCAATCGTAGAGTCAAGGGCGTAAACAATATACGTTTCATTTAAGCCGCGTGGTTTATGAGGACCATTACCGTAAAGAGTGGTGGCGCGAGCACCGCACCGCTACGCTTCGCATTGGTTCGCTCCGCACCGCACTGCAACGCATCGCAGCGTACAGGCGCGAGCACTAAATATTCACGTCGGAAAGTGTTTTATCATAATTATTATGTTTATGTGAAATATTATGTGCGTAATTGAATGCATCGGCACACGATATTCTAGTCAACATAACGTTTTTATGATGGCGTAACAGAAAATTGAGCCACGATGGTGTCTAGACGACATTGTGTCATTCTTACGACGTTCGGTGATAAAATACCATTGTCGTTATATTATATGGTACGTGCGTATTACATCTGAGATGGGTGCATACATTACTGGAATGTATAAATCATTGAATGTCATCTACTACCCCTGTCCTGTATCATCATTTCTGACTTGTTTGCTATGGTATTCAGTCGCCTTATGAGTTGGGATATATAAGGAAGTTATAAATAAATAAATAATTTATTGAGACAAAAGTTTGTACAATAACACTTACACTAACATAACAATAACAACAATTGATAACATAACAACAATAGTGTTAAGTTGAACTCCGATATCCACGATAAGAATAAACTTGTGTTGTGGATATCAGGGCTCTCTCATATTACTTTGATCCAATTGACTTTAGCTATCAATTATACAAAATAAATTACCTATGTTATGTGTGTCACTGAGTGTTACGTGTTAATTGTGCTGTGTGGTGAATTAATGTACCTTTTGTGCTTATAGCCTAGAGATCTTAATAATATCCTCAGTGTCTGCGTAATTATGTGTCTGAAGCCATTTGGTTACTATTTTCCTGCAGTTTTGTCTAGGCACCGGATAGATGTTACAGGACTTATTTACCTTATTATGTAGGTAGTTCCCTAATACTGGAAAATGACGCTGTGCTAGGCTTGTCCGGGCTTTCCGTGTTGGACACACCTGGTAATGCCGTCGTTGAGTTGGGATATTAGCGTCATACTTCAGTGTGGAATGTTTCCGAAGTACAGCGTGGAGCACAAAGAGCTGTCTTACCGTGAGAACTTGACTCTCCGAGTAGAGTGCTGCAGTGGGATATCTAAATGGCCTGAATGACATTACCTTCAAGACAGCTCTTTGTGCCCGCTCGACTTGTAGAAGGTGGGTCTTATTAGTACCTCCCCAAACAGAAATGCAATACGAGATGAGAGACTGGCATAATGCCTTGTAAACCGTCTTCAACATTTTACCATCTGCAGAATTTCGTAGCCTTTTCATTATTGCTATTACTTTACGTATTCTAGATGTGAGATGTTCAATATGAGGCTTCTAAGTCAGTAAGTTATCAATATGAACACCAAGGTATTTTGTATTGGTACATCTTGTAAGACATGGACATTCGCATCGAGAGGACATCAGATCACTACAAGTATGAGCTTTGAGTGCAGGAAGATCTGACGGGGGCAAGGTTGAGGACTGCAATGAGAATGGTATGTATACCGTTTTAGCAAGATTTAAGGTCAACAAGTTATTGGAAAGCCAACGCAAAACAGTGGCGAGACCTTCTTCTGCATATTTGTACGTTTCAGCCCAATTAGTACCATGTATAAGAAGTGTCGTATCATCTGCGTAAGCAAATAGGGTACAATTTGGAAGGGATAAATTACACAGGTTGTTTACATAAATAAGGAACAGTGTTGGACCTAAGATTGAGCCCTGCGGAACGCCATAATTGATCGGTATACTATCACTAACAACATTATCTATTTTTAGGTATTGTGTGCGGTCGGTTAGATAATCTTTAAATATTTTATATGTGTAACCACGAACACCTAGAGATTCCAATTTTGACAATAGATATGGGACAAACACAGTGTCAAAAGCTTTCGAGAGATCTAGGAAGATGCCTAGGCATTTAGACCTCTTGTCCAGGTTTTCCACAACGTGATCTATTAGAGAGGCCACAGCATCCTCAGTAGATCTCCCTCTTCTAAACCCGTATTGATTGGCAGATAACAGTTTGTGGGATTCTAAATATTTAACCAATCGATTGTTGAGTATCTTTTCCAATACTTTAGAAATTACGGGTAAAACAGACATCGGTCTGTAATTGTTGACTCTGTGTTTGTCCCCACCCTTAAAAATAGGGTGTACCAAAGCTTTTTTTAGCACTCTGGGAAAGCAGCCTGTGGTAATAGATGCATTGCATATATGGGTGATAAGCGGCACCATAACGGAAAGACACGATTTTAAAAGCCTAGGTGAGATGCCATCCCAGCCCGCAGCAGCATCCGAGCGAAGATTAAGAATATATCCTTCCACCTCAGCTTCGTCTGTGGGCAGGAGTACTAAAGAGTTGGAAGGAAATGAATTGCGTGTTTCTGGAAGATTACTTAATGGTAATGGAAACTGTTCAGCCAGATTATTGCCTACATTTGCAAAAAAGTTAATTAGGTGATTGATAGACGTGGATCTTCGCGTCTACATAGCAATTCAGTTAAAGGTGTCAAAGTTTTACTAGTACAGGTGATATTTTTTTAACCTTCCAGGTAGCCTTCGGGTTGTTATTGGCTTTCACAAATTCATTTCTTTTGTAGGTTACTTTAAGTATATAGTTATTAGGCTCTTGCAATGATCTACGAGAAAGTTTGTCCCTGTTGCGAATACAACGAAGCAGACCTTGCGTAATCCATGGCTTAAGGATTCTACATTTGGAAGTTATATTATCTGATTTCGGGTGTTTTTGTATTATAGCACCAATACTGGAAACTAATAGTTCAGTGGCTGTGTTTGCATCGTGAGTGTTTGTTATGGCGCTAAAATTCGTAGAGAAGATGACAGCGACGACTGATGGATAGCCAGTAACAGTTTTCGTAGGGTTAGATTTAGGGAAAATTACGCTGCAGTCTATGCTAATAAAAGTGGGCTTGTGGTCGATTATATAAGTGTCAAAGACTAATGTGACATATTCGTGATCTGCTTTTACCATCACGTGGTCCAAACAAGACTTGTCGCGTGTGGGAAATAGATGTGAAACCAAAAGTCCATGTGAAGCAATTAAGTTTAGATACTCATTGGCTGGACTTAGATTATGCGGTGTTATATCGATATTTATGTCACCCATAATGAGTAAACTTTTATATTTTGATAGAGATGTGAGAACGTTATTTAAGCCATCCATAAAGTTGTTGTAATTTTGCACGGAGGGCGAATGATAAATCGAAACTACCGCAGCATCCTTTAAAAGACAAACCAAGCAACTAGCATCCGGCAACTCGGGCTCTACGATCGAGTGAGATAGTACAGTTTTCACGAAAATTATAACGCCATCATTTTGATTTTTATAATTATTAGTAATTGTACGAGACGTAACCATCTATTACCGGTATTGTTACTGATCTATCCAACCGACATTCGGATAGAATAATTATATCACATGAGGTTGTTATGCTACGCAGGAATGCCTGAAAGTTATCAAAGTTGCGGTTGATACTGCGTATGTTTAAGTGTATTATATTCATAGATCTAGTTGAGAGATTCAAATACTGTGCGTGTGACTCAGGTTCACATAAGTATGATTGACTGTTAGCAAATATATCAATTTCGTCAATTATTCCAGTATCGAACATTGTTATTATCTATAAGAAAGCGGTTCATTAAGCGTGCCGGAACAAATGAACAAACATACAAACACAAACTGCAATCATAACCATTTGTTGCCAGGTAAACATCCATGCAGTAACCATTTCACAGCTGAGTACCTACGCATTTTTATTTTTGACTACTGTGCATACATTTCGTCTCAGTCATGTATAGTATTCAACATATATTTAATGCATTCAATACTGTTTGTTCAGCAAATAAAATGATGATTATTGATTATTATTATTATTGTTTATGTGCAAGTCGCTAGTAGCATGAGATAACATTATTGAGTGCGAGTATACCTCGCAGTCACAGCTGCATCGTGCGGAGCGCTGCACCTCTTACGACTGTCGATTTAATGACTCATGTCATTTTATATTTACCATATAAACTTTCAATAAGTTCCCATTGCACACTGAATTACTGCTTCCTGCACTGTCCTTACACTTCATTAAACACAGTACTTGCATACAACAAATAAAGTGACAAGTACACTTTAATATTATTTATATTGTGCGCTATAAAGTGACTTTTTGAATAATTGACTTGCCTTCATAATATTCGCACGCGTTGGTAATTTACGTACTGTAGTGAAAATAAAACAGTTTTATGTAAAGCATTCAGCTTGGGTGTACATGCGAGCCGACAAGTGTTACAGTTATTATTTATTATTCTCTAACACCTTAACTAAACAAAATATTTTAACAATGGCTCGGAAATATAATAAAGACAATACCCTACAGCAACTTAACTCAATTCATTTGGGTCTCGATTGCAAGAATTCTCAGATCTTCCTATCCGAACGTCTCACTGCTAGGGGAAGACGACTCTTTTACCTGGCAAGAGATTTTGCCCACAATGAAAAATTCAAATTCTGCTGGACTGCTAACGGAAGAGTCTTTCTTCGAGAAATGGAAGGAAAACCACACATATTGATCAAGAATGAAAAACACTTAAACTCCCTAAAAACAGCTAAATGACTATCTACTTACTCACTTTATCATAAGGTTTTTGTGTTTTTCCATAGTTTGAACTGTTTATATTTTGTACTAAAGTTTCCTTGCAATACTTTCATAATCACTACTCACACTCAAACAAACACACACAACACATCTACAACATTCTACAAAAATGCAACCAATTTCACATACTGCTTATTAATATCGTCGTTTAATACTGTTCCAATTCTGATAAATCTTATATTTAATTACACAGATAGCATCACAAAAAACATAAATAATATAGCAAAAATAAATCTTCTAATGTATCTTGAATCCGTCACGCCTTATTTACATAGATTGCGTAGTAACAATATTTTAATAGCCTCTACAATACTCAAACAAAATCGAAGGTTCCTTTATCTCGTGCCTTTTGGACTAATTTTGCAAAGTTCGATAAAGTAAACAATAATATAGAAAAAGAACTTGATTCAAGTATGGATATTAAGTGCTTTAAATTAGATAATCCCGCAAATGTTCGAATATGTTAAAATATAATAAACTGAACAATAATTCGCTAACAACATTAACAATCAATATACGTAGTGTAAATTGTAACCTAGACAAATTTCTCATATTTGTTTCAAAAATTGATATCCCTATAGATGTTTTTGTTTTGACCGAGTGTTGGATAGACGAAAATAGCATCATTCCAACGTTAACTAATTACAGCGCGATTAGTACTAAGAAAAGTTTCAATAAAAATGATGGTATTATTGTTTTCATTAGAGAGGAACTAGATCATACATATTATGAGCCATGTATTGATGAAGGAAATTGCCTAGTAGTAGACATATGCAAAAGCTATACATTTGTATGTTCATACAGGCCACCATGCTTCCAGAATCCAACTAAATATATCGACTCCTTACACAGCATTTTACAGGACTGCAAATGCGCGAACGTCATTTTCACCGGTGACATAAACCTAGATATCCTTGCGGATAAATTGACTAACCACACACATCAGTATCTTAATCTAATGGCTTCTCATGGCCTCAAACAAGCTATTAACCTTCCAACAAGAGTCCGAACCTGTATTGACCATTTCATGGTTAAAACCCTGTTTGAAATACAGACAATTGTTTTTGAGGAACTAACGGACCATGCTCCTATACTTCTTTACATAGAAAAGGCACACATTAAAAAGCAAATATTTAATACAAAAACTACTAGAAAAATCACCAACTTAGAAAATGTAGAACAAGAACTAAACCAAACATTAAGTGATGATAATTACGATACCGTTGACGTTAATCATGCAGCAGATACTCTAATATCCTGCCTACAAAGCGCCATCGATAACAATACAAAAACTATCCGTTTACCAAGAAATAAAAGACCATTAAAACCGTGGATAACCACCGGAGTGTTAAATTCTATTAGGAAGAGAGACAAATTACATAAAAAACTTAAAAAACAATTGAATGATGAACAATTACGGCTGTATTACACTGCGTACCGAAATAAACTTAATGGATTAATAAAACTGTTGAAAAAACAATATTATCAGAACGAACTTAAAAAACATAGAGGAAATATTAAAGAGACCTGGAATATTATAAAACAAATATGCTATCTTAACAAAAAAAAAGAATGTCCAAAAGAATTACTTTCAATTTCTAATAATACTATTGACTCTTTAAATCATATTAATAATTATTTTACTTCTATCGGTAAGGATCTTGCCAATGCCACTTTAAGTAAACTCCAAACCAGTGAACACACGCTCGCGAGTGAAGCGTTAACATGTAATGGGCCTGTAAATTCAATGTCATTTGCCCCATCTGATCCAATAGAAATAAAAGATATTATAAGTAACCTTAAAACAAGTAGCGCTACTGGTTGGGACAAAATTTCCACTACACTATTAAAGCAAGTATGCCTCCGAGTTAGCTCTCCTATTTGTCATCTTTGTAATTTAAGCCTAAGCAGTGGAGACTTTCCTATTGCATTTAAGAAAGCAATAGTGATACCTATTTACAAGTCTGGTGAGCGTAGTTTACCTAATAATTATAGGCCTATATCACTTCTATCGGTTTTATCAAAAATATTAGAGAAACTAGTCAATAAGAGATTAACGAAATATTTAGAAATAAATAACATTTTATTATTATTAATTATGAGTCGCTCAGCCCTCCGCGTAGCTGTGACGTAGCACTTCTACGTATACACGGATTAGTTTTAATGCGCCGTAGCACCTGCGTAGCACATACGTTGCGGCTTACTATGTAGTACTTCGTGTCTAAAGCGTTTATTTTTATGTAGACATTTTGAGTATTCCAAGTTAAATGTAAATTACTCATCTTTGTGTGAAACTTTGTGTATAGATATATTATATTATTAACGCAGGTGGAGTCTGTGGAGTAGCAGGAAACAGTATATTCAACTCGCTTTTATTCCCACATTCACCGAGTATTTGGAGTTAGTATTTCTTAGCTGGTTTAAATTTCAAGAACTGTTGAAGGATTAAGATACATTAATATACTATCATGCAAGCATATCTATCGGATTCTATGGTTGTCATAATAACATATTCACAATCTACAGAATAACAATATTATATTTATCCTTGTAACGAAATGGGCGACCATATCGTTAAAAGGATACATAATGTACAGTTCTTGATACCTTACTATGACCACTTACACTTATTAAAATTTTTTATACCGTTTTTTCTACTAAATGTGTACTCCTTGTGTATATATTTTTACTCCGGTACGTAATGTTTCGTTCTTTACTCTATGATTTTGAATTTTATGAATGTATTTTTCTCTCTTCGTATGTTAATGTTACTTTCTTTACGCGAACGCCACTGTTTCTATTTGACATACAGTTTTTTTTCTCCCTGCATATTTTTTTAATTTAATAATAATAATTATAATTTAATTTAATTTTTCTACCTGGCTATCTGCCTACGCCGCTGTAGCATCACATTTTTTAATATCATGTGTATAAAGCGTCATGAAGACACGTGTCAAACCGTACATTACACAAGATAATAACATTGTGAGACAGACATTCGGTGGCGTGTGATATAACGAACGGTTTAATAAAACAAGGGCAATTACGCCATTTGGTTTATACTAGTTTGTTCACGCGGACACACTCGTAAATTTGATTTATATTGCCGTTAAATTTTCACTATGGCATGCTTATGCATACACCTACTGATGGCGTGGAGGCATAATGATTCAGGTCGTGCTGGCTCCCTCAATCAAGGTTGAGCCGTACGATGGCTGTTGAATGCGGGCCATCAGCGGGCTGAGTCAGTTATAAGCGTCAGATGATATCCTGCATTGTACTCGCATCTAAACCTATTATGTCTGGACTTCAAAAGAATATGAACGAAGAGATGAAATGACAAAAAAAGCAATGACTCTGAGTTTGTTTCGGCCTTTCCTCTCAAGAAGTCATTTAGCTAGGAAAAGCCGGCTTCATCTAGAATAGGGTTTTGACATGTATAAGTGTTGTAAACAACCAAAATGCAGAAATAAATATGTCTTTATGTCTTTATGTCTCTTTACTAGGCCTTTGCTCTCTTAATCGCATCTTGGTGTTTGATATTGTTATGGCTTTACGTCTTGATGATACTTGATGGCACGGGCTGTTTCCGCAACTCCACGTCTTGGCGTGTATTTTGCGTGTACTTTACGTCTTTAAAACAGAATATCAGATACGTCATATTTTTTAAATCGGACTAGTAGGTTCTAAGAAAACACACAGTAAACATATTACAAATTAGAAAACTGTTAAGCTAAACTTGCAGGATTACCCACCTGTTAATATCATTTGTAACTCCTAACTGTGATTTTTCTTACGGAAATAGCTGTCTGCTATAATTATAAATTGTTTGGTATTACTTAGATTTTGTCAATTACAAACAAATCCTTTCTCTTTATCAGTTTAGATAATAACGTGTGTATTTTAGCTTGTTTGTGCGTGTGTTTATATAATCGCGTCGTCGTCTCACTCGTCTCAACTGTGGGTTAACAAACTTGTTTATTTAACAGCAATAACTGAGGCAGAAGTGTCGCCGCCCGCACTTCCGGCCGCCCGCTCTTGCCGCCGCCGCCGCCCGCCCTACGCCGACACTCAAACACATTTGTAGAATAACCCTACTTGTTTGAATTAGTTTCAAATGTTATAAGCAGAGTTTAATTACTTCATCTGTGGATAAATATCGTGGAGGAGAACGACTTAGTCTCTAAGCAAACGTGCGCTCGAATAGTTAATGGTAAATACTTCGAGATATGTATGTAGAACGTAATAACAATATTGATAGAGTGCACTAATATTTATCTTCTAACTCTAGTGCTTACATTGCATGGTATAGTAAGCTAAATTGTCCAAACTGTTGACTCACATTTTACTACTATTGTGACTGATATAAGGCGAGGCTTATGTCCAGCAGTGGACTGCAAAAGTCTGTATTATGATTTAACTAGTGTCAAAAAGATGGCATATGTTGTTCTGGAAGTCCTTCAATTTTTTAACACGCTGACTACAACGATCTATCGAAAAAAAATTGTATTCTCAAACGATCCAAGCACACATTGAATGACACACATTAATTCAAATTAGTCCAACCGTTTTTCCGTTAGGTGACAAACACACGTACAGATTTGAATTATTTCAAACTTACAACGCACTTCATACACGTAACTTATGGATATGCAACTAACTATATTTATTATAGTCTTCTTTTATTAATGTTATACACACACGTAGTCGTCCGCGGTCCGCTCGAGGTTAAACAAACTTAGGGATATTTCGACGGAGCCGATACAAGTTTGATAACGCCTCAACATTTCGCTCTAACAACATTCAACATCTATACTTAATACACCGAGATTGGATGCCTTTGAATCTCGTGATTACATTATTCTTCTACGGTTAAGTTAGTTGCATTACGTGCGAAGTAGCGTGCCTTATAAATATTTCCTGATAACGTTTCTAAGTTTTATAAATAAAATGCATCTAAGGCTTTTACTATGAGTGTTCGAAGTATTTGATTATTCTAAGACAACTCAGACACGGTCACCTGATCTCAAACTAAGCAGCTTTTTCAATGGTCCTAACAAATTCTTAAAATATTGGACAGACGTTGTGAAGTAGTTCCATAAAACGAGATGTTTATTTGTTAGATATTCTTACATATTACAGCAAAATTATTCGTATAATATAATGTGAAATATTTTTTTTGTAATTTGTATCGAAATAAACCATATTATTGTAAAAAAAATATATCCATCATGATACATCAAGTAGTCACAATAATTAATCCAGCGATGCGCTCGCTTGCACCGCTCAGGCCGCACTCCTCACCGCTCATCTAAGAGCTGCGCGCTGTGGGTGGTACACACTACCAATCTAGCCACTATGTTGTTCAGCTCGATTAACTCGCAAAGAGCCCGCGTCTCTCCGCCTACAGAATTAGCACTTCAAAAGCGATGAGCACTCCTCCATTTTGTACAAGTTTGATATTGCATTTAGTGAGAATTTAAAATACAATAACGCTTTCAAATAGCCGCTGTAATGCGCCTGCAAAATTTATGAAACACGCTAATTTTTATGACCACTTGATTATTTTATGTAGTACTGAAAATTATCGCAGAGTGTTCTCATTTCAATGAAATTTTATTAACGCTTTTTGGGAAAGCATGGTGCAGTTTAGGCAACAAAGTCACTATGATAATTATTATATTTGCGATTGAACTGTTTATATTTCGTATATCGACTAATGCTTCAATATTTGGAGAATAATTGATACAGTTCGTAAAGTAGCAATAGCCGAGTGGATACACCAACAGACTGCCATGCAGAGGGTATCAGGTTCGAATCCACGGCGCGCACCAATGGCTTCTCGGAGTTATGTGCGTATTGAATTGTTAATTATCGCTTGTCCCGTGCCTCGGAGAGCACGTTAAGCCGTCGGTCCCGGTTGTCATGAAGATCTTTGACAGTCTTTACAGGGCGTCAGTACCTACCTTCTAAATAAACTGACACTAGTCTAAACCCTGGAATATCCCTATCTCTTCGGGTTGCGAAGGTCAGACAGGCAGTCGCTCCGTGGAAAAGCTAATATTCAGCCAAATCCGGTTAGACTAGAAAGCGGACCCCAGACTGAAACTGGGATAACGCTAAGAGAAAGAATTGATACAGTTCGTAGTTATTCAATCACAAATGTATTAATATCGGAACTACGTGTAAACCGGTCTTAGAAAGCCAAAAAGTGAACAAGCGTCAAGGTTCGACACAGGTCATCCACTCACCACATAGGTACCTGTTATTTATTTTTTACACTTGCCTACTACTTCGAGGTAGGCATCACTTACAAGTATTATCTTAGCATCACTATCGTGATGATAACAAAATACACTCATGTCTTGGCGACAAGGTTACTACTTACCTTGAAGTGGAAAGTTAATATTGCTGCTACGAAGAGGTATCAAAATAAGACTGGGTATATACTCATCCGCAAATATATGCATGTGGGTAAACGAATGGTTTAAGTGGTTGCTTTGTCGCTTAACACTACGCCAATCGTTCCGGGTCCAATGAGCGATGGGGTTATAAGCTTGTGAATGTGCCTATTCACATGAATCAAGCAATTTCGAGCCATTATTTTGTTTCCTACAGAAAATTGCAATAATAATTTGTGACAGTAATAAATCTTATTATGTGCATATAAGAGCATGCTTATGCTACTTAAGTAAGATACCTATGATCATATTCGTTCCTTCATGATGCTTTCTAACAACGAACAAACGAAATAGGTATTTAACTTTACCAACTATACAACGTTACACCGAAATAGAAATGCTAGCATTGTGTTTCTGTGGTACGTATTATTTTGCTTTGATACGGGCTTTGTGTTCACTTTTACTATATTAAAAAAAGAAAAAAAAAACAAATAAATCAATCACCAGTTATGTCCCGCGTACAGGTATAGCCTTTGTCTGAAACAATGAAAAGACACGAGCAATAGTCAAGGGTTTAATTAAAAGCTTAAAAACAGCATCTGTGAGGAGGCGAGGGTTAGAGGGAGAAGGGGAGGAGTGGTTTTGTGAGTCCAGCGAGTCATCTCCCAGGGGGACATTAGCTGACAAAAAGTGTAAAAGCGACAGAGCCCAAATACGGCGCCGCGCCGGCGATAATATTGCAGCGAATGTGGCGGGAACTGTGATATGTCGGGACTGTCCTCCCTTACGCGTTTGTGACGTAAGCTGTGAAGGTTTTAGGAAATATTACTGCTTTTAGAATGTTTGTAATTTGAACCCCTATTTTTATTTCTTGAACGTTTCTTTTGTCCTTTATACTTTATATATATATTTTTTTTACTTTATAGATATTCTTTAGATAGCTGATTTCGGACTAAGGAAAACTACGAAACGTAAGGATTATAGGCAAGATTAATAAAGGTGATCTTAGCTTTTTACGAATAGTTTCACGATAAGATAAAGAGCAGCGATAGCTTAGTAGAGAGACCGACGGAGTGCTACGCAGAGGTTCGAATCCACGGCGCGCACCGATGACTTTTCGAAGTAATGTGTGTATTAAATTGTTAATTATCGCTTGCTAAACGGTGAAGGAAATCATCGTGAGGAAACCTGGATATCTGGGAGTTCTCCTTAATGTTCTCGAAAGACATGTGAAATCTCCAGTTGCGGGTTGGCAACCCGCAACTGGCCAGCGTGGTGGACTAAGGCCTTAACCTTCTCATAGTGAAAAGAGGCTCGTGCCTAGCAGTGGGACAGTATATACATATACAGAGCCGATGATGATGATGAACACGTTATGAATTTTAGATTTTAACGTAACGACCAACTTAAGGCAATTTTACGTTTTATATAATTAGGTGTCCCACTCTGTCTTGGCAGGGGCGTCTTGTCCGTCTGTATGAAGAAAATAAAATACTACCTGGATCTTATCAATAAAAAGTGTGATTATTGAGGTAGTTAAGGTGTATCATTAATACGGGCGGAGTCACGGCCCATATCATATTTATGTGATTCGCGCCATGTTGGTCAACATGGCAAATGTAATCCAACTATGGTAGTTAATTTAAGAGTGTACCGTCCGCATGAACATAAGATAATATTATATTGTTGAACTATTGTGCCTCGATAACTTTGTTCTCACAAGTTTTGTTATAGAACTGATATTGGCGAACCCTCTACATTGTAACAAGACACAATATTAAACTTTGAACATATCAGTAGTTCACACAAAATCATACTGCTTTGTGTAGCGTTGTGAGCCAACCTATGGAAAGAAGCAAATACTTCTGGATTCAATTTAAAGTGAAGCAGTTCTTTACAATAGTTATGAGAAATATGTTTAGGTGTATAAATAATTTAAAAAACTGGACGCCTGTCTATCTTGAGTATTTAATAACATGACATACATTTTTCACACTCAATTTCTTTTATTGCATAATTATTCACACAAATAGTTCGTTCTTGGTGATTTTCAACAATTAATTTTGGCGAGAGAATTGAAAAATAGGTATTTGTAAAATCTATTGCTGTCACGCAACCTCAAACCTCCCCCCACAGAGCGCGAAAGAGACAACTGCAGCTTGGACCAAAAATACCTCTTAAATGTACACAAAATCAACGTTTCGTATTCCCTTGATTCCTTCTACAAAACTTTATCGATTTAACTAGTTTTTTCATATTAAATTAAAGAAAGGCTTTGGCCGTGTTCCGGATGTTTGAACACAGCGGCAAATCTGGCCAATTTTTGAGGTATTTGAAGGTTCATATCTTTTTTAATATTTAATTTATGAGAAAAAGGAAAACAAAGGGACATGCCAATCGGGGCCATACATCTTTTGGAAAAAAAATTGCATTATCCAGGTAGAAAACAGGAGACTACGTTTGTATGGAAAAACGGCCGTTGTTTTTTTTTTTATATCGTCACGCCTTTAATCCCCAAAGGGGTAGGCAGAGGTGTATTTCTACACCCACTTTTCGCCAGATATACTTTAGTCCCACGTAATAAGGGGCGAGCCTATTGCCGTACCGGGCACATTTCCAGACTCCGTGCTGCTACTGAGAATTTCGTGACAGATAAACCCAATAACACTGCCCGACCTAGGAATCAAACCCGGGACCTTCCGATCCCACGCGCGCATTTATGCCGCGAGACCAACGAGGCTGTCGTATAGGGTTTGATGTCGAGTTTTCCGTCTCTACGCAAAGATGGTATTTGCATCGTGTTATCCCTTAGTCGCCTCTTACGACACCCACGGGAAGATAGGGGGTGGTGACACTTGTATTCTATGCCGTCAAGCACACAGCAACGGCCGTTGTGTTTCCTCTTAATTAGTGTTTCATTTAATTTTGTAAAATTAATTTCTATTTTCATCTAATTACGTTATATAGTTTCTATCTGTTAATGAAATAGCCTGTTAAATTACAGTAGTGTGAATATCACATTAGATGAATCCGTATTAATTCGAGCTTGTATTAGAGATTTAATGTTTGTACATTCACGTTAATGTTATAATTTGATTCACTCTATTACTTGCAGATCATTACACAAATAACACTCAAAATCAGTCATAAAATTATAAATTATGGTTTTAAAATTAAGCTTAATATATTATTAATGTGAAATATTCAATTAAATATTTATCAGTTGCACGGGCGGTTTTATTACGCCATGTTGACATTTTCTCATATTTTATTAAAATTTGATGTTTGAACTGTGTGGAGAAATTACAAATATTGTACAAAGTACATAATATGAATATTTCCCGAACCTTTGAAGTTAAAAACAACAAAGAAGCAGTCTTTGTAATGAGAACGAAAATATGGCCAATTTCAGAGTTTAATTGTGTTATGATAATTATAAAACAAGAATATTCAATCGTCATAATAATTCATCTTTTTGCCGTATATAAGTTTAATGATGGCAACCTTCCTTAATATCAATCCGTTAGCTATCGTATGAAGCCAGTGCTTTTAGCTTAGAAAAACAATGGTAAATATTTAATTTTAAATTGTCGTAATTTTGGATGTACATCCGTGAACATGGCGCTTCCAACACTGCCGAAATATCGGTTACTCCAAACAAAGGTACGTGGTATATATCCCCCAAACAAAGGTACGTGGTACATATCCCGAAAGACAATTTAAAATAACTTTAAATGACCACGAAAGTTTAAATTCCTATAATGGTAAATATTTCCTATGAGTAAAAGTATAAGTTTCAATAAAACTAAAAGTGATACCATAGTTTTGTTATTGTAATGAACACTTTGTGTATTTTTTTTCAGCCTATAAATATTTCCCACTGCTGGGCAAAGGCCTCTCCCGTGGACCGCCACGCACGTTCTGTCCTGTACTATATTCGGCCAGTCGCTGTCAAATGCACCCAGGTCGTCCCACCATCTCCGTTTAGGTCTGCCGCGTCATCGTCGACTATCATGAGGCGCCCAACTTGTTACTAAATAAGCCTAACTTTCGGGTTGCATACGGCAGAGGTGACCAGCCCAGTCCCATTTCAGCCTGGTAGATTTTAAGCCAATATCGGCTATGCGTGTAGTGTGTTGTTCCGGACATGGTCGGTCCTTTTAACTCCTAGAATGCTACCGTTGCCCTTTGGCTAATCTTTAGTTTGGACTTCTGGATTTCCGTCAAGGACCATGTTTGGGCATCGTAGATTAGGACGGGCAGTATACACAGGTCGACAAGTTTTCGCTTGAGTGCCAATGGAAGGTTGCCCTTCAGTAGCTTTTTCATTGACCAGAAACTCTTCTAGGCATTTTTGACTCGCCGTTATACTTATTTGTCTTGCCTGTAGCTAAAAGAAAAAATCTGGCCCAAGTATACTCGGTGTAAGGGACGATGTACCGAAAACTGATACCAGTGATTCAGTACATTATACTGAGACCCTTGGCCGTCGAATTTTCCGAAAAAAATCTAAGAACTCGACAATTTTCCAAAAAGTTGCAATGTAAAAAGGAACACGCAAACTCGCACTATCAGCTGTTACGGTCCTACAGCGGCGGGTGGTAGCGGTAGTAATTACGATGTACTGATGCGCTTACTGTGCTGCGGCCGCGCCCCGCGGCAGATGTCACGTCAGAGTAAACGCGTCATGTACATGTTTAATTCTTAGAATTTTACAAAATATTAATGCGGGTCGACTATAGTTACTATTTTATTACATTATATGGCAAAAAATGCAAAAGAAACATAGGAAAATTCATTAAAAGTTTTCCGAAACATTCAACCGCCAATGGCCTCAGTATCATGTACTGAATCACTGGTATCGGTTTTCGGTACACCGTCCCTTACACCCCGTATATACTCGTCGAAGTAATGTATAGTCTGCCCGTCTCCCGTGACTCTACGTTTCGTGTTGTTGGTCATTTCCTGAGTTTTACCTGGTTCATCTTAATAAGAATGCTTAAAGACCTCAGTTCTACATGTCATACTTGAAGATTTGCAGAGCTGAGGTCTTTAAGCATTAGCTCGAGTTCCGAGGCTGATGAAGAAAAGAGAACAATGTTGCGGCGAACCGAAGATTTGTTAAGCTTTTGCCGCCGACCACAATCCCTCTGCCAATGGCCAAAAATCCGCCAGACTACCGAAAACCTGTTCGAGCACACTTTGTAAAGTTTAGGAGACAGGTGGTCACCCTGTTTGACGCCTCTTTGCTTGCCTTTATTATAGGGAAATAAATTTACAATTAATAAATGTATTTGTATCACATTTTGTCTAATTCCAAAAAATATATAGCGATAGGTTGAAAAGTTTCATGTACCATTAATTTGTTTCGTAAACAAAGCAATTTACTTAATGCTCGTTGAGGTTGTTTCTGTTCACGAATGTTATCCGAGTCGAGATATAAAACAAGTTTGAGGTTCATTGTCGTCTCTACGTTGCAGGGAAGCCTCTAAGAAAGGTTTTTCTCCAGATATATTTATTTTAACCCCCGCTCCACCAAGTTTGACAAGACGGTCGAGATTATCAAACATGTTTTACAATATTTTAAGGAGAACATTTCAAGACGTTTAAAGTTCAAAGTTCCTGAACTTTGAACTTTAAACGTCTTGAAATGTTCGTATTGTGTAATCTTGGTACAATGTTGATGGAGTTGGAAGTATATCTTGAAATATTATATATTTCTGGTTAATGTAAGCTTATGTAGTTACTCGACGTGGCCACGCAATCAGTGTTTGTAAAATTAGTTCGTTACAGGCTGACTAATAGACAAGGCACAGCTGATACAATTGGGCGCAAGTAGTTGGATGTTGGCATGTGTGTTCTTTTGAGAGCGTAGGGGTGCATTATAAAATATTTTTTTATAAAACCACGGGACTGCTAAGAAACGGTTAAAATAAAAATTCAGTAGGCGTAGCTGTAGGCATCCTCTAAGGTTTGTATACTATAACAATGTTTTAATGGGAACAGGTGCTCAAAAATTTGATTGTGCATATGGCGTAGTGGTTCCTCGCCGCTTAACACTCGCCGAGTAGCAGGTTTTATGTCAACACAAGACAACAGTTTTTGTGATCCACGAAGTAATATTTCGTGTCTTCTTTTGGTCAGCTGCTTGAATGTTCTTAAAGTCCCCGGAACAAAGACCTTATTCCCAGATCTAGATCTTGGTTTTATATACCGTTACTTTCTGCTACATTCACTTCCACCATAGTTCTGACCAAGTTTGCGAGTTGCCTACATTAAAAAGACGCAAGTGGATGCTCCTGTTTCACCATATTTACTTTGGGAGGCTTACAAAATGAACATCATTTACTGCTTGAGTTTGATATCAATAGTTACTAAAAAATTTACTAGTAGATGTCTTACAATGTGAAACAGTTGCAGCTCCTCATAAAATAAAATGTACAACCATTATATTTGATTGAAAAGAGTGGCCATGAGTTTTATTACCCGTTCTTTTTCGTGGTTCTACCTATTGCATTGTGAACGTGGCAGTAAATGTTAATATAGAATCATTAAGTAATTAACTTCAATTTTGACGTTCATAAGCGTCATTTTGTGGCTGAGTGAATAAATGATTTTGACTTTGACTTTAGAGCAGTTTTAAAGAAAAATAGAAGAACGTGATGAAAAATTGTTCCTCAAAGCATATTTATTACGAGATATCAGTAATATTCAAAGCTGAAATCTCTTTGACCGTTACATATCGGGCGTATCAATCACATGGCAATTAACCGATATATATTCGGACAAACTGTGATTGTATAATCGGCCGACGTTCAGTCAGAACAGATATGATCACATGACGGGATCAGCTTCAATTTCAAGTAACGACTCAATCCAGTGCAGTTTTAATCCGCATTCAGACACACCGGAAAATATTGCAATATTAGAGCAAAAATAAGCAGAGCGGTGTGCGCCAAATATTCGCAGGGGAGCGTCATGAATGGTGGTTGTGTCGGATGCCACTCGATACAAACTCTATTCACAGAAGTTCTAACAATCAATGCAGCCCGATCAACTGTTAGTGTTTTTTTGGGATATGTGTTTTGAATGTAGATTTGATAGCGGGAATATTTGTTTATATATTTGCGCGATATGGTGTGCTATATTATTACTTTTTACTGTTCCTACGGGATATATACTACGTACCTTTGTTTTGAGTAAACGATATTTCGGCACTGTAGCAAGCGCCATGTTCACGGATGTACTAGTAATATGTACTAGTACTAGTAACTGTTCCTAGTAAAATAGTAGCAAAAAATATACATGTATTGTTATGAAATCCCTCGGTGAATTTATTTGTCCGACTGCTGTTCGGAGGTCCCGGGTTCAATTCCCGGGTCGGGCAAAGTGTTACTGGGTTTTTCCAAATTCTCAGTAGCAGCGCGGAGTCTGGTGATGTGCCCGGTAACGGCAAAAGGCTCGCCCCCTATTATGTGGGACCTAAAAATGCATGGAAAACGTGGGTGAAATATTAAACCTCTGCCTACCCCTTCGGGGATACAGGCGTGAGTATATATATAAATAAAATTTAAAAATATATTGTATTATAAAATAGCAATTCCAAGAACGGATTCTACTCTGTCGAGATTATCACCCACATCTCAATGAATATAAAACTGCATATTTACGTAACCTTTACAAAATAAGCCGAATTTACAACTTTGACCTTCATTTAGGCCTATCGCACATTGGGCGTTCACTCTATAGTCCGAAGTGAATGCCGGCCGCACGCCTAATGCACGTTCGACAAACGCACACGCCCAATTTGAGGGAGACCTTAGTATAGTTTAGGTACCAACAACCATTGATATATATGTACTAACGTATATGCCAATGCCAACAACAGACGTCAATGAAGGCTATGATGAGACATTCCAATAGCTTACTCTGCAATGATTATGTATTTGCTCGGATGTATAAATAACGTCAGATTCCAAACAATCGTTAAGAGTATGGAGGACGAATAAGTTCTATGTTACGACACAGGCGATGGTATTAATTCGGTGAAGTCACTCATGTGTTAGGGTGATTAGAAGTTGGATATGTAACTAGTAACAGACAATTATTTTTGTGGTGTTGTGTTTACAGTATAAACAAATAGCCGTTAAATGTGCTCTTCTCAATATTATACTTAACCAGTTCTTAAGAATGTTTCTAATTATGTCATCTAATCTAATACTGATATAAAAAAGCTGTAGAGTTTGTTTGTTTGTTTGGTTAAACGCGCTAAAATCTTAGAAACAACCGATCCGATTTGAAAAATTATTTCAGTGTTAGATAGGTCATTAATCGAGGAAGGCTATAGCTATAGGCGGAGCAGTAGCCTTAAAAAACGCGGGTACAACCGCGGGCTCATCTAGTAAATTATATGCAAGGTCCTTTTCATATGTGTTTAAAGAAAAAACTAGAACGATTGCTAGAAATAAAACTTTTTTGGGACACCTCACAAACATTCAATCAAAACCAAAGAAACAAATTGTGGATGACGTGAAGTGTTCTTATACTTGTCTGTTGATCAAATCCAAAACATTGTCAAGTGCAGGGATATTGTTACAAAGTAACAAGTAGATCTAATATAAAAATAACTACTTTAAAAAAAACGACTACAAAAACTAAAAAGTAAAAAATAATAAAGATTTAATATTAATTAAATACTACCTTTTATTTATATGTGCTATATACTAATAGGTTTACATTCGGTGCCAAGCCAATTTAATACTTATGTAGTAACTTCTTTAAAGTACCTAGGCATTTCATTGTATTAATTTGCTCGTATTCATTTAAGTTAATTAAATATTATTATTTGTTTAAGGCTTGGCACCGACTTCAAACCTATTAGTTATTTATTAGGTAGTAGTAGTAGTAATTAACTTTTTTTGAAGACGGTTAAAAAGAATAATAAAATACTTCTTGTGCTCACAGTATTTTACACTAAATCAGACCGCGGTTACACCCACGTTATTTCGGTATTCAGCTCCGAACTCGTGGCTCATAGCGTGATGTTATATAGCATATAGTCTTCCTCGATAAATGAGTTTTTGAACACAAAACTAATTATTTAAATCAGGCCAGTAGTTCATAAGATAAGCGCGTTCAACCAAACACACAAACAAACTCTTCAGCTATATAATATTATTATAGATTGATGCAATAGAACAGGCATTTTTGAACAAACGGATCTTTATCTTCACATCAGCTCTCAATATTACGGTGTATATTATTGTACTACATCGGAAGTTGTCCCTTTGTCTCCACTTTATAGTGAATTATGCGGATGTTTGCGGGACCAACGACGCGCGACAAACTAACTGCTCATTAGTGTCGACCTACCGTCGGCTCTGATCCACAGTCGGGCAAACAGTTTGTGGCTTACTTACAGAATTGGGTATACATCTTGGTTCATGAAGAAAATAATGGGGAAAGGCACGTATGTAACGGAGAATACCATGTGTGATCTACAAATGCAAATGATTTTTTTTTTTGCGATTCGTACTCTAAGTTATAACGTGACCGGTCTCTATTGCGTAATTATTAGAAAATTAATGTGAAATAGCATGGTCTTCAGAACGTGTCATCTCATAACCACGACAGCTGTGTGTGTCAGCATTTCAGCATGGGTAGCTATGCCGACACATCGAGGCAAATATTATAGAGAAATATTTTTATTTTTAAATAATTACCCAATATAGACCAGTCGCATAAATTTTAATATTAGTTTTATCTGTTGTTCGAGTATTTTTCAATTCTCGTGCGATTTAAAATTGTATGCTGGAAAGCAATTCTGAACATGTGTGACTTGAAGCAAACCTTCAATATGAATTATAAGTTCTACTGGCTTAAAAAGGTAGTGATCTAAAAATTATGTCATTGATTTTGGTTATTATTAGTGAAGTCAGTTAAACGTTCTATCACAGACAAATACAGAGAACCACAACTACAACTTTTATTTGTATGGCATCGAGGTACAAGGCGTCTAACATATGAGATTTATATAAATAATGGTAATGTAATACGGGCTCAGTTATTACATTAAAATTATTTATTATTACCTTGTTAAAAGCTATCATATTTTGAAGCTTCTGTTAAATCTAATGTGTAACCTGTCCGTGTGGTGACGGATTAAGAATACGGAATGTCACCACCCCATATCATCCCATGGGTGTCGTTAGAGCCGACAGAGGGAGCATATTATGCAGAGAACAGTATTGTAAGAGAAGGAAAAACTTGATACAAACCCTATACCAACCCCTTTGGCCAGCGTGGTATAGTAGGCCAATTCCTCCTTGCAAAGGAGAGGTTTAGTCCAGGAGTGGACTGTTAAAAGCTGATGATGATGATGATGATGATTAAATCTAACATAACCTACAATATCGACTTCCTAACGACAACCGTAACAAATATTTTTTTTTATGTTTGTTACCTCATAACTCCGTTATTTATCGACCGATTTCCAAAATTGTTTTTTTGTTTGAAAGGATATACTTTCAGGTGGGTCCCAAAACTTTATTAAAATCAATTTAATAATTTCATTAAAAACTCAAATTTTATCAAGCATTTGCTGTGACTTTTTATCAGTGGACACTAGAATAGTCGCAATCAACGGGCCTACTTCGGGCTTCATTATCAGGAATTGATAGAACCGGGAGGCAGAAAGGTTGGAGAGTAAATCTTTATATATAAAATTGTTTGGGCTGACTGATTCATCAACGCAGAGCCAAAACCACAGGGGCTTGAAACTTGAAATTTTGACAGTCGATGCATTTTATGACGTAAGTACCCACTAAAGAAGGATTTTCATACATATTTTTGGTTATAAAAAATAAACACGCAATTTAGATTTTTTTTCAAATCTAACAACTAAGAGGGTGATAGAGGGGTAGAAAGTTTGTATGGGAGGTCCGTCATTTTTAAAAAGATAGCATGTAATTTTGTGTGCAAACTTCTGGTTAGAAATAAAACAAATACGTGTTTTACCGATTTCTAAAATCTACCGTTTAAAAGGGTGAAATATGTTTTGAAAGTTTTTATGCGAAGTGAAATTTCATAGACTAGCTTCTGATTAGAAATAAGTGATCATGTATTTACGCATTTCTGGAAATAGGGGTTGAATTTTTATATGGAAAGTCCGTCATTACACGCGAGCGAAGCCACCAACTGCTAGCTTATACATATAATAACGTTGATTATAAATCACAGAATAACTAATAGTAGTACGGTTTAATTCAAAGAGCAGACGATGAGTACATTCTTCAGTGTTTTCACGATTTAATATTTTTCACTGTAAGCCCGCATTTGTGATAACCTCTTTTCACGCAGCTCTCTACTTTCTCTTGAAATGGCCTTGGACCGAGATTCCCTACTTTGAAATAGACGTTTCTCCCTTTCTTCGCTAGTTGTGGAGTACTGCTCACATCTTTGGACCGGAGCGCCAAAATATCCTGATCCACTTGACTCCCTACAGAGACGACATGTTCGTATCGTCGACGATCCCGATCTTACGGCTAGACTAGAGTCGCTGGAGCAGCGGAGAGACTTTGGTTCTCTCTGCGTATTTTACCGACTCTTTCACGGGGAGTGCTCCGAAGAATTGTTTAATTTGGTACCAGGGTCACCCTTCTACCAACGCACTACTCGCCGACGCAGTAGAGTTCACCCGTACTACCTGGTAGCGTTCTCATCTAGTACGGTGCGCTTCCAGCGATCTTTTCTACCACGTACGTGTAGGCTCTGGAATGAACTACCTGCTGCGGTGTTTCCCGAGCGATGACTTGACGATTTATGACTTGTCCTTCGTCACTTTCACGGTACGCAGCGACTTTGCTGTGTATACCCTGACATTAGCGAAGTCCATGAGCAGCGGTTACCGTTTACCATCAGATGGGCCGTTCGCTCGTCTGCCACTAGCAGCAATAAAAAAAAAATTGTTTCATTTAAACGGCGCTGTCTCATATGGACAGCGCGTTTAGTAGGTCTACCCGTCTTTAATTTCGATAAATCAGATAAGTGCAGAAAGAAAAATTCACCAAAGAACAGGAAATAAAACATTTTTTAACAAAAAACAACCGCTTCCCAAAATCTGGAAAATGTGTGTAAATAGCACTAAAAAGTAAAAAATTAATTCCGTTATTTTTACTTTAATTTACTTATAAACATCACCTATTCAACTGAATATTATATACTTATACAAATTATACGTATCTACCACTTAATTCACATACCTAACACAATACATATTTTTATAATTGACTAACAAACTAAATTAAATACCTATCACCAGAAATCAGATAAGTATATTATATTTTTGGACTAAGTACATAGAGAAAAATATTTTATTGGGACTATAATAAACAATTTTCTTTTTTTTTTGAGTCGGTGCCAGCCAAGCGTTTTAGTAAATAATTTCTTGATATAAAAATATGTATTGTGTTACCGCGTAATTTCGTTCAAAATTAACTAGAATTAAGTCATTATAGTCATTACGCGCGTCATTTTTACGCTCCATCTGCTTTACAATAATATTTAGCGCCTTTGTGTAGAACCTCCTTTGTGCTCCTTTATGACTTTGACTTGGCAGTCATCTTCATTAATCATGATTAAATGGCAGTCTTTGTATTAAAGTGTTTTCTTTGTTCCTTGGCCACAAAGTGCCGCGTTGTTTAGTACCACTAAAATCACTTTCTGCATAAAGGGATAAAGTGGTACTAGTTAAGACCGGGTTTTAAATGCAGTTGCGAGGTTTATGAGGAGAGAAGAATTTTGTTTATGTGTTTTAGAAAATGGAAATAAATTTTAGGTAAGTAAACTACTTAATTGATTTATATAATACATGCAATATTGTACTATTTTATTTTAAAGGCATTCTGTAAGTGTTACGTATGCTGACATTATAACTTGTACATAGCGCGGGTGTTTGTGTATCCAATCCAACACGAGACAACCCTTCGTGTTTTAAAATTAAACTTCAGTTTACGGATTTTATCGCGATATATTGGTTTCACTTTGTATGTTTGATCTAGAAACAAGATTTTTTATTTATTACTAGCCGACGTTTCGAATTCTTTACAGGATTCATGGTCGCGCCAGACTGAGGTGGTATTTGTCTTTTTCTTGAATGTATAAGTTATCTCGAAGTACCCGAAAGTACCTTTCTTACAAGATAACAAGACTTTTAGAGCGTAAGAGAACAAGTCTCAAATTGTCTCGTAGGTGTTTGCTACGTCGTAGATGTATACGTTACGTTGGCGTCGTAGCTCATTTCTTTTTAACCAAGTATTGTAGCATTATGCAATACATTCTGGAATTGAATATAATTATTTGAACAGAGCAAAGTAAATTCACTTATCAAAGAGGAAGTACAAAGGCGTACATCTCAATTAAATTAATAATGGCCTTTTTCTTCCCTAAAAAGCTCATGGCATGTTCATCATTATAACACAAACATAGCTATTAGTATAACTGTAAACAATACGTTGAACTCCAAAAGGTTGATGGTACCAGTGTTACTTAAGGGAAACGATGCGTAGAAAGAGGAGTTCCACAAGGACCCATATTAGGACCAATACTTTTTATAATGTATTGTGCAGATCTAGGTCACAAAATAAGGAAATGTAACTATCATTTCTACGCTGATGATACTCAGGGTTATATTTCATTTAAACCCCAGGAATATGAAAGTGCGGTGAGAGCCATAAATGAAGACCTGGAAAACATTGTGTAGTGGTCCAGAGATAACTGCCTCGTACTTAATCCCACCAAGACAAAGTATATGTTGTTTGGCACAAGGGCCCAATTGCATGCAATTTCACCTAGCAACTGTCATTATAACTCTTATGAACCAAACTATTGAGCGAGTATATGAGACGCGTAATCTTGGTCTCATAATCGATGTGAATTTACGCTACGAGAAGCACGTGGCAAAGTGCATTCGCAACTGCTTTTACAGGTTGAAAGTCTTGTACAGAGCTCGCCCTTATTTAAGTCCGGCTCTTCGAATGATGTTGATTGAGTCTCTGGTAATGTCTAAATTGAATTATACTGACATTGTATATGGTCAGAGACTTTTAGCAAGGACGGATCGAATGATACAAAGATTGCAAAATGCCTGTGTTCGATTTTGCTTTGACATACCATTAAGAAGTCACGTTACACCTTTTCTGAATAAGCACAATATTCTAAAGATGAATGCACGACGCAGACTTCATTTGGCAAGTCTACTTTTCGGTGTAATTTTAACACGTTCACCGCAATACCTTCATAACAAACTTGCATGGACAGGTGAGCAAAGTAACCGGGCACGGCGGCAATGTTCTAATAAACTCTCGATACCGCGACTAAGTTTTGGAATAATATACCACCACCGATAAAAGATAGTAAAAATCATGTTACTTTTAAATTGAAACTAAAAGAATACCTGCTTGATTACCAGAAAGAATATAATAATGTAAATATTGCTGCAACTGCTACTTAAACTGTCTATCTTTAATAATAAAATATTTTAAAATGAACTGTATTTATCATATTTTCTGTTTTTGTTTGTTTTAATAGGATATTTTGCTTTATTTGTATATTATGAGAATTTTAATTAAATTATTGGTATTTAATTCAATAACCTTATCAAATCTAATGTTACGTAATTGTTTTAATGTTATTACAATTATATTCTGTCCCTAGACTGCTATTGCTGTAATTTATTTATTTCTTTTAATGAAATGTTGTAAATATGTTTAATAATAGTAAGCTTTTTATTTTATATGAATGATTTTATAATTTTATGATATTATTATATTTTATGTACCTGCTGTTTAAATTGCATTAATGTATTTCTATTTTATTTTACCACCCCATATCATCCCATGGGTGTCGTAAGAGCCGACAGAGGGAGCATATTATGCAGAGAACAGCACTGTAAGAGAAGGAAAACTTGATACAAACCCTATACCAACCCGTTTGGCCAGCGTGGTGTAGTAGGCCAATTCCTCCTTTCAAAGGTAAAAGACTGCTAAAGGCTGACGATAATGATGATTTCTATTTTAATTAATATTTATTTTGTTGTGAGCGTACAATCACATGCTCAGGCTGCAGCTGAAAATCAGCGTTAGGCAGTGGTTTCGGCGCTGCCTAGCATGTTGCTGAGCTGTTGGCCCTTTGGCACACATTGCTTTTTCTTTGTATTTAGAGTGTATGTTGATTCTTTTTTTTCTGTCTCTTTTCTTTATTTTAATTGAATTACTTCTTATTTTACTACTACTTTGTAAATGTCCTTATTATTGTAAATTGTGCCAATAAAGTATATTATTATTACAAATATAGCAATTTGATGTCTAAGTCAATTTCAATTTAAAATATTTTACTGCACATGAAATACACATGTTCGCGTTTTAAGCCAAAAATATTTTTTAATATATAATATCCCCACCGTTTATTTGAAACTATTCGCAAATATTTTACAAATGAAATTTGCTGAAACGTTTAGCAAAATTCGTTTTTAGATATATCATCGCAATTTTATTGGTATTCAATTCGTCAAACTCAGGGGAGTACGAGCTACTTTTACGTTAAAATAGCTGGCAATGATTGATTAGAGAGCAATCTGTTAAAATTACGTTGTACAGTGATGAATTACGCCAATGTTTAGAAACACGTCTATATATGCACCTATGTTATGTTAAGTTCGTAAACTTTTACATTGGAGATATGATGTACAAATGCTTTTTATTCGGAAATTATCACCAATAAATCAATGCCGTTTGGAGGACATTTTTTACAATGTATTATATTTTATCTAGACTTTGTCTGCGGGAATTATACACCTAAGCCTTCCTTAGCAGCGACAGCTGAGTAGAGAGACCGACAGACTGCTACGCAGAGGGTCTCGGGTTCGAATCTACGGCATGCACCAGTGATTTTTCAGAGTTAAGTGCGTATTAAATTGTTAATTATCGCTTGCTAATCGGTGAAGGAAAACATCGTGAGGAAACCTGCATGTCTGAGAGTTCTCCATGATATTCACATGTATATATAACGTCATAGATATGTGCCCAGTTGTCAAAAACCTTGGCCTACATATGGACTCTACGTTAAGCTGGCGAAACCACGTCACTCAAACCAGCAAAAAGATTACCGGTACTCTAAGTGCTATCAATCGCCTAAGAAACTTTCTACCACCTAAAACTAAGACAATGCTTGTGCAAACTTTGGTATTTCTCCTGATCGACTATGGTGATGTATGGTACTATGACCTGAATGCAGATCTCCTTAACAAACTTGACCGTCTTCTCAATAACTGCATTCGATTTATTTTCAATCTTCGCAAGTTTAACCACGTGTCTACTTATCGTTCCCAGTTGAAGTGGCTTCCTATTCGTCAAAGACGCAGTCTGCGTGCACTCACTACTCTCTATTCCATCCTTATGTCTCTCAATACTCCCAACTATTTAAGTTCTTACTTCAGTACTTATGCAGCAACCACGATCGTAACCTTCGTTCATCTAATAACCTTCTCCTTCTCTGTCCTTCACATAGATCTTCTTTCATCCATTCTTCTTTTCCTACTCAAGCTATTCTTCTTTGGAATGACCTTCCTCTCGAAATCAGGACGTCCACTACTAGGTATCGCTTTAAGACAAAGGTAAAGCAGCTTTTATTGGCTAAGTTGGCAGAAGTACATACATACATACATATCGTCACGCCTTTTATCCCCAAAGGGGTAGGCAGAGGTGTATTTCTACACCCACTTTTCGCCAGATATACTTTAGTCCCACGTAATAAGGGGCGAGCCTATTGCCGTACCGGGCACATTTCCAGACTCCGTGCTGCTGCTGAGAATTTCGTGACAGAAAAACCCAATAACACTGCCCGACCCAGGAATCGAACCCGGAACCTTCCGATTCCACGCGCACATTTATGCCCGAGACCAATGAGGCAGTCGTATAGGGTTTGATGTCGAGTTTTCCGTCTCTACGCAAAGATGGTATTTGCATCGTGTTATCCCTTAGTCGCTTCTTACGACACCCACGGGAAGATAGAGGGTGGTTACACTTGTATTCTATGCCGTCAACCACACGGCAATTTTATATTACGGCAAATATTGGCAGAAGTATCATAACATTTTAATGTATTTTAGGTACATATTTATGTATATATGTATACATATTATGTACGTGTATGTAAGTATATGTACTTATGCATGTATATTCTATCTATGTATGTTTGTATGTATTATTATTATGATTTAATTTTGTTTAATGTATGCGCATCCATCATATCTATTAAATATATGTTTAAGTCAAACTCCGCTTTTTAAAATACACCGACCAACAATCTCTGCACCACTCTAAGGTAGACTGGCAGAAAATGCCTAAGGCATTAAGTCCACCTTTATACGCTATGTGTGTATATAAAGTTAATAAATAAAAATAAATATTCTCGAAAGACATGTAAAGTCTGCCAACCCGCACTTGGCCAGCGTGGTGGACTATGGCCTTACCCTTCTCATAAGTGTGAAGAGGCCCGTGCCCAGCAGTGGGATAGTATAAAGGGCCGATGATTATATATTTTAACTAGACTTTGTCTGCATGAATTATACACCTGAGCCTTCCTCAGGAATCACACTATACAACTTATACAGCAATTTATACAGGTGAATTCTAAGGACTCACGCCTATATCCCCGAAGGGGTAGGCAGAGGCGTAATATTACACCCACATTTAGCCATGAATTTTTAGATCCTGCGTAATAGGGGGCGAGCTTATTGCCGTTACCGGGCACATCACCAGACTCCATGCTGCTACTGAGAATTCGGAAATATCCAGTTACACTTTTGCCCGACCCAGGAAACGAAGCCTGGACCTTTGATCAGCAGTCGCATACGCTATTTACTGGACCACGGAGGCAGTAATGTTATAGGTAGTCAATTAATTGAAGTTGTTATTAGAAGACCAGGTTCTGTTCAAGTAAGGCAGCGACACTAGACTGCTACTCAGACGCTCTGCGTTAGACTCGCGTTTACTTGCTTTTTGTAACTACAAAAGGCTTAGCCGTACTCCACTACGCTAGACACTTGTGGATTGGTAGACTTCACATCTTCACATCACGTCTTCCGAAAACACTATGGAGAATTCTACGACAAGGGATAATAAACAGTTAAATACGCCTATAATTTTGAAACGTATTGGTGCGCGTCGTAGATTTGCTACGGCCTAAGCCTTTTTTTAGTTACAAAAAGCAAGTAACCAATCCCTCTCAAGGGACAGTAATATTATATCTTTAGAAGGCCGATGATGATGATCGTTGCACTTATTGTATTACCTTTCATAAAACTCAGTTTTAATATTCACGTGTGACCATTCAAACAATTAAAATTAATCGAGAAATGCTCATTAATTTGTGGAGCTTATTTAGCTGTGATAATTTTCCGTGTAACTCCATAATTTATCCGCCAATATGTAGAATAGCTTACAAATTGCCAAATAGTACAGTACAATCCACAAACGTAATGATTAATACTGTATGCTAAATTATTCGAGCAAATTGTAAGTGTGAAAGCTATTGGTACAAATTATTTTGTCAAACTATGATACTGTTTATAGCGTGGCTATAACACATATGGCTTCCTGGTAGCCTTAGACCTTCGGAACCGCGTATTGTTGATAGAGGAGTGCCTCAGGGATCAATTTCCGTGCCACTTTTATATTTAATTTAGAGTGCTGATGTGGTACAGTCCTTCATACACTGTAAATACCACATATATGCAGATGACTTGAGGGTGTATCTGTCTTTTAAACCAAACACAACATCGTTGGCTGTGCAAAAGATAAATGAAGACCAGATATACTCTCAGCTAATCCTGAAGTACTGGTGTTAAACAAGGTAATTCAGAGAGTGGATAGTGTTTTCAATTTAGAATTAACAATGGACCCTGAGCTGCAATTTGAGGCCCATATAGGCAAGATTACACGTAACTGCTTTTACAGGCTTAGAATACTGTATAACATAAGAAAATTTCTCAGTCTACCCATCAGGAAGCAACTGGTGGACAGTTTGGTATTGTCCAGGCTGAACTACTGTGATGCTGTCTATGGGCCATGTTTATTATCACGTACTGCTCGGCTTACACAACGCATACAAAATGAACGTGCAAGAATTTGTATAAATATACCAAAACTTAGCCATGTCACACCATTTCTGAATTAACTCAACATTCTCAACATGACAGACAGAAGAAAGCTACACCTTGCATCTCTACTCTTTCGAGTAATACAAATGAAAACATCTAGATACCTGTATGACAAGTTGTACTGGAGAGATACTCAGACCAAGTATATGGTGAGGTTAGTCAGTAATCCACTATCCATGCCCAAGCACAGGACTGCTGCCTTCAGAGGTAGTTTCAAATATGCTGCAACACACTACTGGAATGATCGTCCACCTCCAATCCGCAGCCTTAAATCCAAGCTTTGCTTTATATCTAAAAACATTTGCGAGAAACACTAAAAGCTAAATAACTTTATCTTTTATTTCATGTATAAATATATACACACATTTTTTACAATTATTAAAGTATCTTAATTATTTATACTATACTAGTCGACGCCAGCAGCTACGCCTGCATTTTTTTTTTAATTTAACCGTTTTGGCCGATCCCGTGGGAATTTCGGGAAATCCCTTCTTAGTGCACCCCTACGGTCCCCAAGGAACATACGTGCCAAATTTCATCTTCCTGCGCCTAATAGTTTCGGCTGTAGCGTGTCTGTCATTCAGTCAGTAACGCAAGGATTTTATATATTAAGATTATTTCTCATTTTCTTTTAATCTCATATTGACAGCTGCTTGTAATACTTTTTATTATCTTGGTTATCGCCAGGCAAAAAATTTACACAGATTAAGGATTGAAAGAAAAAAAAATATTTAAAGAAAAACAAAAAACCCGACTGCGTAAAAAATAATTTAAAAAAATACGTGAAAAAATAACTTAAATAAAACTAAAAAGAATGAAACAAGGCCATTAGTTTAGAATTCTAATGCAGAACAGAACGACTCACAGTCGGGGCCTCTTGGAAACATTTGATTGGTAAAATTTGAATGGGCCCCGACTGTGAGTCGTTCTGTTCTGCATTAGAATTCTAAACTAATGGCCTTGTTTCTTTCTTTTTAGTTTTATTTAAGTTATTTTTTCAAGTATTTTTGTAAGTTATTTTTTACGCAGTCGGGTTTTTTGTTTTTCTTTAAATATTTTTTTTATGTTATACTTTTTAGTTAATAACTGTTTTTTTTTTGGTTGTTTATCGTTTATACTTGAAGTAAAAACTGAAATCAATAACTAACAACATTAGCGAGAATGATTGTTTTGTTAAACAACTTTAAATCGTCATATATCCTAAACTATTATTTAAAACGAAAAATGATAAAAGAAACCTAAAGATGATTTTAAAATACCTATTCAACGACACCCCACATGACATAGTTTATCGACATATTTTTTTTTCATTTTGACAATATGGCGTCTGGTTGTCGCTGTGGTGAATTTTGATTACTGTCATGTCTTTAGTGACACTCGCAAGGTTAAGACGAATCGATTGACGTAAGAATCATCAAAATCGGCCTACGCATTTGGTCTCTAGAACGCCACATAGAAACAAACATACATACATACATACATAGACTGATAAACACATTACCCTCCTTTGCGTCGCGCAGTCGGGTAAATATTAGCAATTTGCAGACCAAATATGTCAAGTAAACTTTTACAAAGCTGTGTACATTATAATATCATCTAAAAGCTTTTCAAAGCCAATTTGAAACGAAATCATCCAATAATAGAAAACGAGATTAAATATCAATAGCTGCGAATGATTGACAGTGAGATACGTATAATCATATTATAGCGCAGCAGTACAACTTATTACTTGCCCTCTGACGTTACGGAGTTGACCTTGGTGCCCTTGACCTTTGCTCAAAACATCGCAGAACTTACTATTGTGTATTATTCATGATTCAAATAGATTTGGCAGGGTTCTTTACGACATTCATTGTTAGTTTTACATGAAAATGAAACTGGCTAGCTTGTCCTGTTTACGTATGTGTAGAGTTATAATTAAAAGTAACTTAAAGAAGTGGCAAGGTTATTCAAGGTCGGTAAAGAAGTAATGACCTTGGTAATTTAAACATATATACAGTGCAGTAACCGTTTAGCCATTTTGAGGACAAATTTTACTTTTGGATTAGATTTGGTTTAGATTTACAAGTTAGATTATGGAGATTAAAAAAGAAACCCGTGTAAAAAGTATATGTGGCATTATAGGAATTTAAACTTTCGTGGTCATTTAAACTTGATTTAAATTGTCTTTCGGGATATATACCACGTACCTTTGTTTGGAGTAACCGATATTTCGGCACTGTTGCAAGCGCCATGTTCACGGATGTATTTGAGGGTATTGCGGGTGGGTGAATGTTACGAGCAAGTATAACGGTCTACCCGCTTTCTTACTCGTTTTTTGCGTACAACACCACTGCCACTGTTTTCACTATCGCACTGTACCCGATCACGACATACTACACTCACTACGCCAGCTCGCGGTTTGAGTTTTTCCCGTTTCACGGGTTTTACATAGACGCACCACTGGATGCCAGATACTCGACAGTTGAAACCCATCCTCTCTATTGAAATTATTAAACTTTTTAATTTCAATAGCCTCCCTAACCATTCGAGGTATGTAGTGGCGGTCTGTCAACAGTGCCGAAATATCGGTTACTCCAAACAAAGGTACGTGGTATATATCCCGAAAGACAATTTATATCAAGTATATGTGGCATTTACTACATTTTCTTATCAACTTTATTTGCTCTGATGGTGGTCCGAAGTAAAATTACAGAAGTACCAAACTGAGTTTACAGTAAGTATCAAACAATTCCTAGCTATTGACAACATTTACGCATACATCCAGGGACCACATGTCACGCACCAAGTTAGTTCATACGATTATTCTCTTTAGTACTTATATAGCTGTTAGGGTTGCCTATTATTAAAATATATATATAATACATTTCAGGATCACGTTAAATGAACATGTGCATATACGTAATACAGATGTAGTCCATAAGATACATATTAATTCGGTTATCTGTTATATTGGCGATCAGACGAAGTTATCACATATATTAGTATGCCTAATATGTTTTTGCCCACCTTTTGTATAGTAATTTAATAACTGAGTGAGTTTCATATGTCTATGTAGCCTATGATTTAGAGCCTGAATAAAGTATAAAGTTTGGCTGCTTAGCGCCTAAAATAATAACTAGCAATTTTTTTTTCAGTTATAATAATAATAGTTATGCATTATCATATTCACGGGTCTCGAGTTCGAATCCACGACACGCACCAATTACTTTTCGGAGTTAAATGCGTATTAAATTGTTAATTATCGCTTGCTAATCGGTGAAGGAAAACATCGTGAGGAAACCTGCATGTCTGAGAGTTCTACATAATGTTCTCGAAATTTATGTGAAGTCTGCCAACCCGCACTTGGCAAGCGTGGTGGACTATGGCCTTACCCTTCTCATAGCGAGTAGAGGCTCGTGGGACAGCATAAAGGGCTGATGATGATGACGATTATCATATTCATACTCGTCGTATTCAAGAACGTCAGTATGAAAACTTACTTTCCAGTTGGCAACCCCAGACAAGTCCTTTATAGAGGCTGCATTAATGCATCTAATAATGATCGATGTTGGCTGTGTTTTCCGAATGTAGCCTCGAACGTGCTTGTTTCAATCATGCTTTGGGCCTAATCGGTTTATATGTGAGGTCAATGATCTATACAAGGTTCTGAATTAAGACGCAAATGTGCACTGTTAGTACGATAGTGTTTACTAAGAAATGGTTTTATTTTTAGTTAAAAAAGCAGGATTAATGATCTGGTTAAGATTGCGGGTGGCGGTTGGATGTGGGCTACTCAAGATCGCTCTGTGTGGAGAACCTTGGGGAAGGCCTGTCTGGCAGTGTACGTCTCTAGACTGACATGACTAAGAAAGCTGATTAATAGTGTAAACAGTTGTTTTGAAAAGTACTAAATTGAATTTTTTAATACTAGTTATACAACATAAATCAAGACTATCTCTATTTTCACTTACGGTACCTTTAAATGGCAAAATAACAAAACACCAAATTGGCGAGTTGCCAGCATCTCGTAAAATACGTCTTATATTTCATCGTCATACAATCTTAATTTTTATACTAGTCACAAAAACTAACCTTCTTTTGCTTGCTCCCATCAAATTTCTCTTAAAATTTACCCAAATTATTGTAAACAGCATTGACACAACAATCAATGAATATCGAAACGCTGATATCGCAATCATCACAATATCACGTTATGCTGTCTCAACAGTCTACAGAACGCCTTATTAATATATTGGATTAACTAATTACAACGGCTTTGTTTGCACAATTAACATCAACTGTCACCATCATCTCGAATTAACTCTAATACAATTATCAGCTTTGTTTGCATCTTTGCCCGCGTGGATAATATTATAAAATATGTTGATAAAAAGTTAAATATATGTAAAACCAGATAACAAATCAATGAGAGTCAAATTTCATCCAACCTTTCATTAATTTCATTTGATAGCTGTCAATTTATGCTAAAAGTAAGCCTCTTTTAGAACCCAGAAATTCTAGCACCCCTTCATCTTAACCTTCATGAAAATTTTGCATGTGTAGACCGCTACTAGCCGTGAAGCATTATAACACAAATAAATAGTCTTTAGCATTTATAATAAAATATGTTATATGGATTTATGTTTGCCATCTTTCACGCAGTTATACAATAAAAAAGTGCTGTAAACGTTTCGACAGAACGTAAATTTTTTTTGGCCTGAAGTTCTCATGGTTAACTGTTACTGCAATTTCTTGTAAAAAAATGTATTATATAATTTACATCAAGACTTACGAGCTTCTGCTGAAATAAATTACTTGATGTAGTTTTTGTTCACAATTTCTTAATGTCCCCGTATATTCTTTATACAATAATACATTGTATAAATTATGGTTTATCTAATACATTTAATACACAAGTTTGTAGTAGTAGTTTGAGACTAAATGGTGTTGTGTGTATGTGGAGACTGTTATTACTATAGTAGGTATACATGGAAAGGCAGAAGTGAGGTAATGACATCGACCTACTTATTAGATTATAGTATTTACAAGTATGCGGAGTAATCCACTTTGGCCCAGCGATAGTTTATTTAACTGCGGAGCATGAGTTCTCTGAATCCAAGTGTCAGAATGAATGTCAATTTCTCTATTTTATTCTTGTTGCTTTAGTTTTTAATGCCAGGTAAATATATTTTCTTTCTCACTTTCTGTGTCACGATTATTGATGAGAAATGCAGATAAAATAATAGAAAGCTTTTAAATATTTTTATAGGCGATATATAAATGACTATATATTTTATAATTTTTTCGCAGCCATATTTTGCTAGCGATGATCACAAGTACAATACGCTAAACTCTTTTGGTGCTATTTGGTAGCTTGTCTGCTAGTCCTACCTACTGCCTAAAAACCTTACGATAGGCGAGAGAGGGTCACCTGAAATTTCATACAGATAGAACTCAGATGATAGCATTTAAAACAAGCTGAATCCCTTTAACCCGACGCTTTATCAAAGATAATTAGTTCAGTGCATCGAGACGTTCCTAAATTGGTTGGTTTAGTTGCCGCAACGTTTCCACGTGCTTGCTCTCAGGAGTCATCCATTACGTCTCCGCTCACGACGTGACGCGGTGCCGCCGCAAATAGAATAGCTCTGTGTTCGTCAATGTACTGTCAGCAGAAAGTAACCTTTAAGGATATTTCGGAAGTAGATATTGAATCTGATTGTACTGTTTTTGGGTTCAGTAAGTTACTAGTTACAAGATAAATTCCAATAATATTCTTATGTTTATAATAATTATTAGAGTAAAATGAGCGTAAGACTTATATACATATTTATTGAAAATAGACTTTATTCCTTCCTATTCCTAATGCGACAGTTGTCACTCTGCACTTACAAAAAGACTAACTTCAAAGAAAAATTGTTATATTGCTAAAGTGTGACTTTCGAACGAAATTATATCGTTGTACAAACATTCAAACAATGGATAAATAACGATCCAGATTCAAACCAACAATATGTGAATAAAAAAATGTTAACTTTTGCCATCGATATATATGTACTTAGGTCTTCTATAAGGTGCCCCGAGTATTGTGGGTTTAAATCGTAATACTCGGGGCAGTGCTAACCATGAAGAGGTTGCTTAAACTATTTTACTAATTGCGTGATCCCTTAATGTTTATTTTGCTGTGACCGTTTTACCACCTTTTTTTCCTTTTCTCAATATATTGTACATTACCTAGGCATTTACCTTACGATGAAACAAAATAAAGGACTAAAATATTATATTGCTTGCTTCATTCCGGCTAAGCTAAGCGCCAGGTGGAGCGTTAGGTCATTAGTGCAAGCTGATTATATGCTGCAACGTAAATTATACAAAGTGTACTAGTTATTGAAGTTTAATATTGCTTGGTTTACATTAGCTTCCCTTTAGTTTTTAGTAAAATCCAGGAAAAAAAAAGAAAATTTAAGTATAATGTACGTTATTTTGCTTGCAGAAAAAAATTGTTGTATCGTAAATAAACAAATAACAAAACCATATTTATCTTTATTCGCCGCTCCACATGCACACTTTTTACGTGTCAGTGGCGACTAACCAAGATTTATCTTCGTCTTTCTGCCTGTCTTCTCCACCATAGATATGCAGTTTATCCCACGAGACACTATTTGTCTTGCGCCCCTCTTTGCGTGACAGATAGATTTTGTACCTCCTCATATTACATCAACGAAATATACATAGTTACACAACTTCTTTCATCCAATGTGTTTTATGGGTCGTTCGGCCTAATTTGGATTTTACGGGCTGCAATACAGTCGCGACCTTTTCAGGCATTTTTATACCTTGTGGACTAGTTCCCGCAAAGTGTACGTTACGTTTCTTTACTGCTGTATTAAAGAAATGTCTTCGTTAAGCATAAGGAATGGTTTCATTACTGCCGTTATTAGATGAGGCGGCGTAAAGAACATTAGCTGTCATCTTCAACAATTCCAACAGCATACAATGTCGCACGAGTGATTGATTTTCACGGTATAGCCGGGATCGATCACTCGCCGAGCAATTAAAAAGAGATGATTAGGTTGTCTTACGGGCAATAAATAAAAAATATCACCAGGAAAGATTAAACTCGCGTTATATTCCAGAATTACAATGGTTTTGATTACATAAAAGAGCTGACACTTGAGGTTAACCGACTAGACTATTATCCAGGGCGTAGGTCGTAGGTTGACACTCCACAGGTCCTCGGATGAGTACTCAGCTTTGACGTGTCTCCCAGCAGAAGAAAAAGGGCCCGAACACGTGTGTCGCTGGTATATATATGGTCGGCAAGCGGGAGAGGGCTCCCCACTGCAGTGCGTCATCGTAGTGGGGCTCGCAAGCGCCGAGGCACGACGTCACACACCCCCCCCTTTAGGCCGGGATTTTCCCTAAGGAAAATTCCCTAGCCCAACGGGCGTAGCAGCCCTGAAGATACTCCCTGGAATTAGAGAAAACAGGGGCATGAGTACCTTGAACAAGTGACAACCCTATACGCTAATTAGTATACCTAAATAATAATGACCCACGCTTGCATTCTTCACGCGTACAACGGCAGTCTGAACTTGAACATAAACATTTATCATTCATAATTCATCACACATACCTACATGTAAATGCCAAGGCCAGTGTAATGGCCCAATAGCAAAGATAACAATCTATGGAGAAGCGCTTAGGGTAATTATTAGGTAATAATGATTTGTAGATATAAGAACTTGATCTAGCCCTACGACTTAAAAATCTTGGGTTCGGCCTTTGCCACTAGATAAGTAAACTTTTTGAATATAGTTAGGTGTAACAACAGATTTTTCGTAACGATGAACAAAAATAATATAAGCCGCAGACACGACCGGACCGCTCAATGTCAAAGGAAAGAATTTAATAAATATTTTGCTCTAATTAATAACTACAACACGACCAGTAAACACCTTTTGAATGTAAACAATGGTGAATCATTAGTTAGGCATTTATTTATCGGCGCGTCGCTGAGTGAACGCGCGTGCGTCATAACGACAACTAGGTAGGTACGATCTTAATGGTAGGTACTATTCGACTGTTCCGAGCTCGCGACGTACGGTTAATTACTCTGAATGTTTATAAAGTACCTATAATAACAATTTGATTATGGAATTTATACAGAATTAAGAATAACAACAGAACTTCAGAACAAGGCACGGCGAAAAACAACACGCCAATCAATATGCATTTATAGAAAATACACATGCGAGAATCGAACACCAGACCGATCCGACAACGACTTTTTAACCCCTGAGCCATAACTGATAGTTAGATAAACAACAGATTCTTTGTAACAATATTACATGTAATAAACTTTATTACCATTTATAACTGAAACATTTATTCATTTTATGTTAGCATGTTTACATAAATCATTAACACAACACAATACATTATCTTGTGGGCTTCGACTCGAAAACATAAGAACCATTGTTGGCCTTCGCAAATGATTATGTAGGTAATTATAACTTAGTATAGATATGCGTCTTACATTGTTGTTTTTATGCTTTTATTATTCTTTGTAATTAATCAACTTTAAATCTTTGATGTGCCATTCTCCTAAAGGTTTACCGGCCATGTCGTTAAGTTTGTATACTAGGGGTGACTTTTTTGAGGCAATCTTACATTTAATAAATTTAGGTGCCAATTTCTTGCTAAAGTATTTATCCTTGTCACTAAGTAGAAACGTTCTGCGCCAAACTATATCACCGACATTGAATTCTGCCGGTTTACGGCGAAGATTATAAGATGAACAACTTCGTTGGTGGGCCGACAACAGAGCTGAATGTACCTTCTCGAAAATAGAGGATAAGTAGCCTAAAGTTTCGGCATAGCCGTCCCGTGGTTCAAGCACCATATTGGAATTAAATTCCTTGTCAATATACTGAGAACCACATGTTATGACCTCCCTACCAAAAACAAGGAAATTAGGAGAATAACCAGTAACCTCACTAACTGCGCAGTTAAGGGCGAACTGAACCTTAGTGATTAAAGTGTCCCAGATTCGATGATCAGATTCTATGAAAGTTGAAATAGCTGTAATAATGGTTTTGTTGTAACGTTCAACTGAGTTAACGTGGGGAGTATACAACGGTGTAAAATGCAAATTTGGAATTTTATATTTTGACAACATACTTTTAAAGGTTGCGCTAATAAATTGTTTACCGTTATCCAAAACAATAGTAGATGGAATTCCATGCACCCAAAATACATTTTCCTCGAGAATTTTTGTTATCACTTCTGCAGTTGCCCGTTTAATGGGGAAAAGCAAACAATATTTAGAGAAACAACAACTGACCACAAATACAAAAGTTTTGTTTTCTGCTGGGGGGCAATGGACCAATCAAATCAATACTAATCGTCTGAAAGGGATTTTGACATGATTTGGGTTTTCCCATTAGACCTAAATTTGGGTGGTTTTGGTGTTTATGGGTGATACAAGGTTCACATGAACTGACGAACTTGACAACATCGGAGTACATACCAGGCCAAAAGTAATTAAGTGCAAAACGTTTGTATGTCTTAAAGATACCCAGATGTCCAGCAGTGGGCGAAGAATGATTCTCCCTTAGAATGTCAATTCTTTGGTCAGACGGAATAACCTCTTTCCATTGAAATTCTCTAGTGAGAGGGTTTAATGTTTTTTTAAAACAATACAATTTATTGTTTATTACTTGATAGTTAACAAAGGAAGTCGGAGAACTTAAACAGCCTTTATAGATATTTAAATACCGAGGATCATTAGTAGAAACTGGTAAATTCTGATTAGAATTAATATCTATATTTATATCATTAGCAATAGCAGAAACGGGTAAAGAGCGAGACAGAAAATCAGGTAAAACGTTATCGGAACCCCGACGATGAGGTATTTCGAAATTATAGGAAGATAAGCGAACTCCCCATCTGGCTAACCGGCCAGTAGGGTTATTTAAGGTCAAGAACCATTTCAAAGCAGCGTGATCAGTGTAAACAATAAACTTTTTACCATTTTCAACATAACAACGCCAGTGTTCTATAGCAGATAGAACAGCCAGGGCCTCGCGCTCTGTGGCACTGTAATTTTTTTCTTGCTTACTGAGTGATTTGCTATAGTACGCTATGACTCTTTCCTCACCATTTAACCCTTGACAGAGGATCGCGCCAAGACCAAAATCGCTAGCATCTGAGTGTATTTCAAACGGTTGCGAGTAGTCAGGACAAGCCAACACCGAGGAGGAAATCAAACAATTCTTTAGGTTATTAAACGCCTCATTAGCCTCTGTCGTCCAGCAGAATGGAGGTGCGTTTTTACTTTGAGATGTTAACTTATTTAAGGGTGCAGCAATAGAGCTAAAATTCGATATAAAACGCCTGTACCACGAGGCTGCGCCTAAAAATCGACGTACTTCTTTTCTATTAGAAGGAGTGGGATAATTTTTCATTGAATTTACTTTATCCGGATCGGGATGCAATCCACTAGAGTCGACAACATAGCCTAAATATTTTAGTTTATCTCTAAAAAATTGACATTTTTCGAGATTAATTGTTAAATTAGCGCTTTTTAGTTTATCAAGAATGCGTAATAAAAGAGTAATATGCTCGCTGAAGCTGGACGTGATACAGATTATGTCATCGATAAAACAGAAAACCTTATTTTCAAATTCTGGGCCATAAAATAAAATATCAACTAATCGTTGTTGAGTAGCTGGCGCATTCGTAAGACCGAAAGGCATTCTTTTGAATTGAAATGTGCCACGCGTGGGAATACAAAAGGCTGTTTTGCAACGGTCCTCTTCTTTAATTAATGTTTGCCAAAAAGATTTAGACAGGTCTAAACTAGACAAGTATTTAGCATCTCTCAGATTATCTAAAATTTCCGAAATATAAGGCAAGCTATAAGCATCTTTTTTTGTAACGGAATTTAATTTTCGACTGTCCAAACAGAAACGCAGTTCACCATTCTTCTTTGGTGTCAAAATGACCGGGTTTGACCACGGGCTTTCGGATCGTTCAACAACATCCTCTGAGAGCATGTCGTCAAGATGCTTCATTAATATTCTTTGTTTATCGGGAGACATGCGATAAAATCTTTGCCGAATAGGGGGACAATCACCTGTATCAATTGAATGAGAAATAATATTTGTGCAACCGAGACCCCGCTTCTCGTATGAAATATCGGTAAATTTAGAAATAATGTTGTCAGCGGTAGCTCTCTGGTCGACTGTAATATGATCATAAGAAACAAGATGTGTAGGGGGAACTGCCTGCAACTCCATTACTTGAACGTCAGACTTGTTCACAATCAAAACAGACTCCAATTTGTTAGGAAATAGGCCAAAGCTTCGCCAAAAATCCATGCCAAGGATAAGGGAATTTTGAATCCCAGGTACAACATGAACTTCTAAGTTAATCAATTTATCCTGAAACTCGAAGGGTAGAAACACCGATCCCAAAGACTCAAATCGTTCGCCGCCTGCTGTTATTAACCTTAAAGGTTTCGATTTATCCAAAACATTGTCTTTCAAAAATAAGTTATGCAAATTATTACCTAAAATTGTAACGCAAGATCCAGAATCTAAAAGACCTGTGGTAGGTATTCCGTTTAATTTTAGAGTAACGTAAGGTAAATATTCTACTTTAGAATTACGGATTGAGGAAATATGATAGCTATTAAAGAATTTTTTTAAAAAGTCCAACCAATTATTCCACTCTGTTTTATTACAATTAGTTGTATAATTTTATTTTCCACAATCCTTATTAACTAGTTTTTTGAAACTGTAGGGGTCGACTTAGATTTACAATTGGGGCAGTCTGACACCTTGAAACCCTTTGTGCCGCACTTAAAACAGATTAGGTAATGTGGCTGACGGCAATTACGTAATGAGTGCGAATTGCATCTACAACGCACGCAAAAAGTTTTATTTATATTAGAAGTACTCGATACGGCGTTGACTTGTGGTACAGACTTGTATCTCGATGTATCGGCGACAGAGTTATATTTATTGAAGTTATTATGATTGTAAACATTTTTGTTTGAAGAAAAATTAGAAAACGGATAATTATACGCTAGATCGGGTGCTACAGTATTCTTTGAAACTTTAGGGGGTTCAGAAAATTGCTTACTGCGACTTTGGTAATTTTCGAAAAGACGACAAACTTCGACCAGACTATCAACATCAACAACCTTTGCAGTGAGCAGACAATTAGTGTAACAAGGTCTAATATTATTTAGTAAAATTTCTAGCTTCTCCGAATCAGCGATAGGAGAACTAAGTCGCGAAAACAGACCGTGCATTTTTGCCACGTAAATAGTTATTGATTCGTTCTCGCCTTGTGAGCGCTGACGAATCTCCGTCATAAGTCGATAATCGTAGTTATGCGGACTAAAATCTCGTTTTAAAAGTTCACAAAGTTCTAACCAAGTCTTTACATTATTTCAAAAGCGAAAGACAACATCTTGTCATGTGGAATAGATCTACAGGACATAAATTCATCAATTTTTTCAATAAAAGATCTTACACATGATTTACCGTTAAATTTGAATTTACCTAATTCCGAGAAGAGCTTACGGTCGTAATTATAGGACGTGTTTCCCTTTGCCACTGAGCAATCCGACCGCGAACTACGGCCCGTGATTAATTGTAATTTCGCATATAAGTCATTAAATTTATTCCACACAGACTCAATTTTTTAATATCAAGACTGCCGGTATCCACCCTATTCAGTCGATGAAAACAATGGTGAAGCACGGTTTCGACCTTCTATTGAAGCTCGGAGGTATAGTTTGCTTCCAACATAGATAGGTGTTTATTTGATCTTAACAACTACTTTTCCACTTCAGCCACATCCTCCTCTGGTGGGAAGGGTGAAGATAATATATCCTCCGAGGGAATTTTAACTGAAAGTTTAGCGATTTGTTTGCGGGGATCGTCAGGCTTTGAAACGCCGCGTATTGTGGTCTCATATTCTAATTCCGCTTTAGTTAATAATGAGAAATTTATAATGTAAGCCATTATTACAAAACAATAATAGAAAATCTAAGTATTTACGCCGGTACTAGAAAAAAATTAAATATTGCCAGAAAATCGAATACCGTGCCAAAAAAAGCTGAAATACACTAAATTATACAATGGTTTGATGATTGGTAAAGGATTAAGAAAAATTTCTTAAAGGTCACTCAAAGGTTGAATCACAATATTTTTTTCGCGAACACGAGGCACGTTAGTTCAACGGCTAAGCGGTTAGAACCGGTTGGCGGCTCGATACGCTGCCCGCGGTGGAACGTGATTTTAGACCGACGTTAATTAAATCACCGTTATGTTATTTACACAGTTAAATTGCTTATGGCCAACCAAAATAGATAGAAACTGTACCTGTACGCAATTCACCACACCAGAATATATGCACACACAGGAGAAAAATATACAAGAGAAAAAGAAATTATTTCACTCACCTGTAAAGTGCCAACCTACGTTTTTAAAAATATATTTAAAAATTCTATTGGGCGCCAATGTCGCTCGAGTGATTGATTTTCACGGGATAGCCGGGATCGATCACTCGCCGAGCAATTAAAAAGAGATGATTAGGTTGTCTTACGGGCAATAAATAAAAAATATCACCAGGAAAGATTAAACTCGCGTTATATTCCAGAATTACAATGGTTTTGATTACATAAAAGAGCTGACACTTGAGGTTAACCGACTAGACTATTATCCAGGGCGTAGGTCGTAGGTTGACACTCCACAGGTCCTCGGATGAGTACTCAGCTTTGACGTGTCTCCCAGCAGAAGAAAAAGGGCCCGAACACGTGTGTCGCTGGTATATATATGGTCGGCAAGCGGGAGAGGGCTCCCCACTGCAGTGCGTCATCGTAGTGGGGCTCGCAAGCGCCGAGGCACGACGTCACAACAACTTTAAAAATTTCAAAATGTTTTTTGGAAACTAAGTGTAGATGAAATTTAACGACATCGTACACTTTGCAATTAAACATCTGCCATTCAACCTTAGCATCACTTGTCCCGGTATAATTATGAGACTACACAATTTACAAAATTCTCTGTTTCAGTTAGCGTATAAGTCTTATAAACACATAACATGGCGTCATTCTCCCCCTAACCCCCAACTCAACAGATTGATGCCTCGTCTCTGACACACAAATCACACACTTGACAAATGAGCACATCTTTTTAAGCCTCTGTAGGAAGCATGTCGTTATTATAATATGTAAAATATCTTTTGTGCTATCTTCTAAAGGCTTCAAAGCCTTTGTTCGGTAGGTAATTACTGAATAATATATTTTTTATAGACTCTTGCCTATATTCCCGAAGGGGTAGGCAGAGGTGTAATATTACCCCCACATTTCGCCATGAATTTTTAGGTCCCACGTAATAGGGGGTGAGCCTATTGCCGTGACCGGGCACATCCCAACACTTTTGCCCGATTCGGGAATCGAAGTCGGGACCTCCGATCAGCAGACACATACGCTATCCCAGTGGATACCACGGAGGCAAAGTGTCTGTTGTTAAAATTCGTTGCTAGAGATGTATTACTTCATTTTCTTTTTCAGTTGACTATGTGGCCAACTCTGGTGGCGGAGTTTTCAGACCATCGCGGCGCCGGCAGACCTCCGACATGGCCTAACGATTCCTATCCTGAGACAAGAACAGGGACTGACAGTTTTTCGTGTCAACGTAATCGCATTATAGCTTTGCTGTAATTAAGTCACGCATCCGAGTGGTGACCTGTACAAGCGTTGCTTAACTTTGCTAATCTATTACGAACGGAAAGCTAAAAAGACCTTGCCTGTGCTCTAAAAAGTAGTTTAAGTATAATAAAATGAAAATTGTGATCCTGAGTCCTTATTTTATCTTTAGGTCATGAGATAAGGGCTGCCTCGGCAACCTATATTATGCCTGGCTCGACGTGTCATCATCATCATCGTCCTAGCGTTATCCCGGTGGAATTCAAGACTTACACGACTTGGAGCCCGAGGTCCGCTTACTACTCCAACCAGATATGACAAAATATCAACTTTTCCACAGAGATTAAATGGCTCATAGGTAATCTGTCAAAGCCCCATCCAGGCGTTCGCCCTTCACACTTATCCAATAATATACTAGACTTATCAGAAATAAATTATTAGAGATTGTATAGTGACCTAAATAGGAAAAAAAAACTGCAGAAGGCATTTTAGCTTACAGATAGGAGAAGAACTAGCTGAGCCATATGCATACATACATACATACATACATAACGTCACGCCTTTTATCCCCGAAGGGGTAGGCAGAGGTGTATTTCTACACCCACTTTTCGCCAGATATACTTTAGTCCCACTTAATAAGGGGCGAGCCTATTGCCGTAACGGGCACATTTCCAGACTCCGTGCTGCTACTGAGAATTTCGTGACAGAAAAACCCAATAACACTGCCTGACCCAGGAATCGAACCCGGGACCTCCCGATCCCACGCGCATATAGTTACGTTAATTGCGAATAGTACGAAACATTCTAGTGCAGATTCAGGTACTGAAATTCTTTAACGAAATATTTTTTTTTAGGTTAGAAAAAGCGTATAGTATTCAAAAGTAGAGTTTTCACCAACCGGTATGTAGATAACCGATTGGTGAAAACTCTACTCTTGAAAAATATACGCTCTACGATAAATGAGAAAAGCTAAACACTAAGTTTTAAGAGAAAATTGAACCTGAAAGAAAGCACCTGTCTCCTAAGTATTATTGAATTGGGTAATAACGCGATTAGTCAATAGGTCAGATTGCACTGTCGGTGATCACTATGATTTTGATGATGACCGACTATGATTTTCTTGAATTGACTTATAAGGTACAATATATTGATCTGCATTTGCAAAATATTTTAATAGTACATATTCACTTAAAATTATTCAGGACAGTATACTTATTCACTTAAAATTATTTCAAACAGTGTAAGATGATATTATAAGACCCTATTTTAATTCAACGTTACTTAGATAATAAATCAGAATAAACTGACTGGTGCAAAATAAGACTCCAAGCACATGTACCTACTGCTTGTGTGTGTTAGGTATCTCCAATGCGAGCTCGCAGCGATCAACTGAGCGGCGGCGGCAGTCAATACACTGAAATGATTTTTAAAATGTAAAGACTATGAAAATATAAAAGATTTAGTGAGTTATTTTTTCATTTATTTGTTTTCAGTTATACATATTTTCACCCCTGATAATATTTTGCAAATGCATATCAAAGTTCTCTATTTTGTTCTTGGAATTGTGGATGGATTTGAAACAGTGGTTTGACACCCACTCACAGTCCCGATATAATATATTTCATAAACTATTTCCCTATACTACAATAACCTTGTTCATATTCTGAAATATTGATGCTTATAGTGGATTATAGATGTATTGTGATATACTCTGAGTAAGTCAGGAATAATGCCACTTTAAGCCCAGCGTAGATAAAAGAAATGTTTTTTCTGGTACGCACTGGATTCCACGTGCTTGGTCATTTAATCGTGAGAAAGAAAACTAGTTATTATTATACACACTGAAGCTAGAAACACCATATTTGGACAGCTGGTTCCTCATATGATTTAGGCATTAGTGGGTAATAAAAGGGTGTTTTTGGATATTTTACCCCTATACGAGAAAATTGAAAGTGAAAGTGTGCGGGCAAAACTGCGGGCAACTGCAAGTTATCATCATCATCATCGGCCCTGTATACAAACTGTCCCACTGCTGGGCACAGGCCTCTTCTCACTATGAGAAGGGTAAGGCCTTAGTCCACCACGCTGGCCCAGTGCGGGTTGGCAGACTTCACATGTCTTTCGAAAACACTATGATGAACTTTCAGACATGCAGGTTTCCTCACGATGTTTTCATTAAACATTTAGCAAGCGATAATTAACAATTTAAAACGCACATAACTTCGAACAGTCATTGGTGCAAGCTTTGGATTCGAACCCGAGACCGTCTGCGTAGCAGTCCGTCGGTCTCTCCACTAGGCTATCGCTTAATACTTATACATAAAGCAAATGAGTTCACGTCTGTACATAGAGTGCAGACTATCGGATATGGAGCAGCATTTTACTCCTAAAGCCAATAATCTGTCGGATTTTGTATCCAAGATTAATAACAAAACTAAATTGCTTTCAGATTTTCTACAACAAACAGGAATATTAATTGCTTTTTTATCAATACCGCTGCGGTCAGGTATTGAAAGCAGTTATTACATTAGTCAGCAGAGGGCTTGCGTAATTTAAACAACTAGATTGGATATCTGCAGCCCATCTTCATCTTTATCTTAAAAGTATCACCGGCCACACGATACCCGAAGGTCCGATACGGACACTCTGCCGGACACACGGACAAATAGACAGCTGGTGAGGCGTGTGGGATACCAGACAATTCGATAAACTTACTTTATTTAGGCTTATCGATGTTATGATATCGACTACGTAATACCACTTTGACTTTCAAGTCTTACTAAAATAGCTATCGTTTGTATCTATACTTCGTCTATATAGTACACCCATGTATATCGCTCTACGTCTCGACAGATAAGCAGCTTTTTGAAGTGATTCTTCTACATTTATTGCTACGCTACGAGATATGCTGTAGTGGCTCGTCACTTTGTCACGTGCCTGACAAGTAAAGATGGTATAATCCCGCGTTGGGCGCCAATTTCTCACGTCATGTGCCAGGCAAGCTACTCGTGAGAGAAACTTTTTAAACTAACGATGTTAGCCATTTCATTTTCATTAAGAAAAATCTTAATGAATCTGAACGAGAGCTTAATGCTCTTACTTCATTACAAGTTTTCATAATTAAATTACAGTGAATGTGCCCGGTACGGCAATAAGCTCGCCCCTTATTACGTGGGACTAAAGTATATCTGGCGAAAAGTGGGTGTAGAAATACACCTCTGCCTACCCCTTCGGGGATAAAAGGATCGACGTTATGTATGTATGTATGTAAATTACAGTTTATATATTATTACCGGATCCGCCTGCACGGCAGTCGTTCAACAGTCACCCTCTAGTTTTCTATCTCTATACATTTAAAAATCATTTGATAATAACATCACTCCCTTGTGACGTGAAAGGAGGACAAACAAACAATCACACCTTGGCATTTATAATATTAGCCTGGAGCTAGTTCTAACAGGTCACAAGCCAGTAACATTATATGCAGAAGCGCCCGCAGTCTCGAGCTGATTTGATCCAATGAACACAATCTGAATTGGATTGATTAAACAACCTAATTGTGCCACCGGCCAACTATTAGCGCAGCAATGTGCACTGATCTCATGTGTTATATATATGGTAGTTGCATTACAAAATGCAACTACCATATATATGCAGATGACGTTCAAATTTATCTGTCATTCAAACCTTCTGATTATGAAAGAGCAATAAAAGACCTAAATGACGACTTGGAGAGACTCGTTACCTGGTCGGAGCTGAACTGTTTTTTGTTAAATCCTACAAAAACTAAGTTCATGATATTTGGTACCAAGACTGGTCTTAACGTGTTACATTCAACATAAAGTGTCATGTTACAAGGTGTCCCGTTGGAACAAGTGTATGAAGCTCGTAATCTCGGCCTGACCTTCGATTCTTCCGTATGTTTTGAAAAGGCGGTTGGTGACGCAGTTAGAAACTCCTTATATCGTTTGAGACTTTTGTATAAACTGCGTCCCTTCCTCTCTGAGGAACTGCGTATTCAGCTAGTAGAGGCCCTAGTTTTAAGTAAGCTCAACTACGCCGATTCGGTGTATGGACCAAGACTGTTAGCACGCACTGAACGCCAAGTGCAAAGAGTGCAGAACGCTTGTGCCCGTTTTTGTTTTGCGGTGTCGTACAGGTGCCATGTGACTCCTTTCTTGAATAGAAACTCTATACTGAAAATGAAATCCCGTCGAAAATTGCACTTAGCTTGTCTGCTTTTTGGTGTGATTAAATCGAGGCAACCACTTTACTTATATGAAAAGTTGAACTGGGTGGCAGGTAGTAGTGATCGTCCCAGCAGACAATGTTCAAAACAACTGGCTATAAAGCCACATAGGTCAGAGGCATTCAGAGGAAGTTTCCGCTACGCGGCATCCAAATGCTGGAATAATATACCACCTCCTTTACGTAATGTCTCGTCAATTAAAAGGAGGCGCAGCGAAAGTGGGACATGATTAATCTGAATGCCTCTTTCATATAATTGAGGTAAGCCGACCAGACCCTAGACAAAAAATTATAAATTGCCTTATACAACCTTAATTAAATAATACGATATTGAATAGTTTCCTTTTTATATTAAATTTACTTTTTGTGTAAATTAAAAAAGTAAATTAATTCTAATATTATTATTGCATGCTGTTATGTCATTCCATTGTTTTGTTTTCGCTCATATGTCCGATGACAGTATCCGTGCTATCACAAGTGGAACTAGTTGAAAATCAGCGCCAGGCTTATAAGCGTGGCATATGCTGAACTAGGTTCTTTTTTGGTGAAAAGCGACACAGCAATTTTATTAATGTAATTTAATTTATTAGCGTATCCATATCTCAAATTACAATGTTTTAACTATTTAAATATATATACATATATATATATATATATATATATATATATATATATATATATATATAGATTTTTTTTCTTTATTTTATTATGTAATGAACTAATTATAATTATCCATGATTTTAATTTATAATTCTATTGTAATTTTATATCTTAATTCTATTGTAATTCTATCAATTGTAATCTTCTGTTTCTTTGTTTCTTCTTTTGTCCGCAATATTGTATGTGTCAATTTTCATTCCAAATAAATGCTTTTTCTTTCTTTTTTTCTTTCTTTCATGTGCCACTGTTTAGTGGCAGTGAACAGTTTAGTTTTAGAATTATATTTAATAGCACTGGCATGTCTAGTAGCTCTGATCTGTTTAGTAGCATTGATTCTAATGCTGTGACAAAATGTCTCATAATAGCACTAGAGAGGATGGCTCTTTGCCTTAGTAATCTCTTGGTTTATGCTAGGTGAGGTTAGACCGTGTTATTTAAAGAGACGCACAATAACTTGTTTATTGGGTATTTGGTGGTGAGAGAAAAATGCTGCGGTAATGATTTCTAAACTTCTTTATAAATAACTCCTAAATTAAGAATTCGAATACTTCTCATTATTTACTAATGTCATGATTTTATCATTTTTCAAAGAAGGATTTCATTTCTTTCGTTAGGATATTCATAGCATATGTGGCTAGTGCAGCAAACTATATTAAAAACAATATAAATATTTCAACTTCTTATTATTAGAATGTGTATGATCATGTAGATTCATATTCTTATATGAATCATAAGCCAATATATTTAGCACATCATTAACATCGTTCACTCTCAACGAGAATTTACCGCTGATTGTGGCCCATATTTTCGTGATGCTCATTACCTGCCTTGTATGCCGCCGTCACATGAAACGTATGAGTTAATTACAAGCGAAATAAATTCACGAGGTACATTATGAAGGCATAAGTAGAACATAGTGCAACGAGGGACAGTATTACGACAACACATTAAGCTGACAATAGCCTTGCGAGGCTCATGAAGCGAGACCACAATGTTATATCCATCCTAAATAAATACGCGTCAAGGCTAGTTCTGCGTAAGACCTGACGATAAATAGCCAAAATAAAAATATTCTATATTTGTTGAATGGCCGCTCGAATCGCTCGTAACGTAAACAATGTCTAATATTGTTTGCTAAGAGAACAAAACAGCAGACGTAACGGGTATAATCCGATATAATCTAACTCCCGATGTTTAGTATAATGGAGGTCATTCCAAGACTGTTGCGGTCTATTACGACTGCGACCACAATACTGATTCACTTAACGTGTCGCAGAGGACCGCTATCTATGTATCGATTGTGTTTAACTATACTTTGCAGAACCATTATAATTACGAGAGGCACATCTAAGGCACAGACGTAATTGACTAGTCTAAAGTAAATCACGTTTGACCCTTTGTGCGTCGCTAATTCAGTGCGATAATCGTATTTACAGTTGGGCTGTACGGCCTAAGGTATAATAGAACGGATAAGGCTTACACTCGCTCTTAATAAGAGCGGTTATGCTCAAGTTTGGTGCTCTAACTACAATTGAATTAATCAAAATGTAAGCGCTTGTTTGTACTTCAGTGCAGCCGGCGGGATCGCTCGCGGCGATTGAACTCCGAGTCACAAGCAACGAAGTCATTGGCCGGTTAACTAAGAAGTACTTACGTTTAGCACAAAATACGGAACATTTTACGCTAGTCGCAAAGGTATCAATGCCCTCGTTAGCAGAACAAAAGCCATTTGATAATGTTCTGAAATTAAGCCATGAATTTTTTAAAAGTAATTTGATACGTGTGTATAATGAGCTTGTGTTGCGCGCCTGCCGGTCGCTACTGACGGCTACACAAAGGAACTTGCAATTTGTTAACAAATTCAACAAATGTTTCGAATAAAAAAGCTAATATGAGAGTCGATGTTCACTCTAATTTGAGTAGAACTATTGTTTTTGTGCAAACTCAAGTAAAACTTGTGTTGGGGGCTGTAGGCAATTATAGTAACGTGTGACGATTGAACACTTTGAGCAGTATGAACCGGCAGTGGAGTTGCGTAGGTGTTCCTCGAAGCGCTAAAGGCGCCGCATCGTCGCGGAGAACCGCACCTTATAGAAGACGCACTGACGTGGAATTTCCTTGTGTAAGTAAATCTTAAGGAGTATAACTTCGCACCTTTTTGAGAGGGCTGTGGCGCTAAGGGCGCCGAGAATCGTCGCGGAGAACCGCACCGTATAGAAGACGCGATGACGCGGAACTTCCTTGTTTTACTTAAGGAGTATAATTTCGCACCATTTCGAGAGGGTTGTGACTCAGATAATGAGACAATTTAATATTTAACATCATACGCAAATCTTTACATACTTTATTAACTACTTTCCGTAACTAATTGATTTCATCAAGGGCATACCGCGCTGGCGATACTAATTTGAAATGTTGATTATTGTTACTTTTTTTAATATGTACTAAGTGGATATGCCCGGCAATTTCATCCTTTTAAATGTAAAAGATAAACATAAGGGATGAACATATTTATGGCAAGTGTTTAAAGTAAGAGGTATGCAATTGTGGTTTTATAATATTACTCCTAAATAGTAAAATAAGCTTTGAAAAGAATACCGAATATTTAATCTACAAAATAAATTAAAAATGGTTGTTATCTGCAGTGTTATGAATTACATTATGGACATATAACAACTTAGACACAACTGAGTCTACAACTAAACATCTCACAATATTAAGTCTTTGTAATGTGATAGTTTCATAACAATCTAGAAACCGAATTACGTAAGTGAATTTAAGTTAATTAAGTTGGAGAAAATAGATGAACAATAAGACAATCTTCAGCTACAAAACAGTCAACGTTTATAAGCGTGTGAGTTGTTATTAATAAACATAGATACTGGTGTAAATTATGTGCTTATACGCGGTAATTTTAAATCAACTGGACTGATGGAATTAAATTATTTTTAGTTTTCACATATGGTGTAGTGGTTTAACTGATCGCCTCGTCATTGTCAATGCGTCGAGTGTTCTGGGTACACACGGGACTATATTGTTTGATCCCCTGATTGCTGTTCCTTGTGGTTGTTGTTTGACGGATTGTTTTCCACGCGATATATGAACTTATACAGATGCAGGAAAAGCACATATGTCTAAGTCTTGAAATAGGCCATGATCAAATGAATCCGATCGAAAGTCATACAATAGGCTTGTGTCCACTAAGCATAAATCGGTTTGAAAAGTAAAAGTAAAGTAAAGTAAATATTTATTGCCATTGATTGAGTAAATACAGTTGTTCACAGGTTTAAATTGTAACATCAATCAGCCCTTTCAGGACATACAATAATTTTAAATAATTATAGCTTAGTACATTTACATAATATATGGACACAATAATGTAATTACACAAATTTTCATTAGGATTTGTACACAAAAAGGTCTTGGAGGGAGTAGAAACATTGTTCTGTAAGCCATTTCTTTAACCGTAATGTGAACAGTCTTAAGGGTAATTCTCTTATACATTGGGGTATATTAACTTTGACACACATATACATACAATTTTTGTGATAAAGAGAAGTTTTACACTTAGGTACTACGAGTTTTGTTGCATCTCTTTGGCTATACAAGCTATTTTCACAACTTTTTTTAAATAGATGCGGATGTTTTCTCACAAATAGTCCAATTTCCAAGATATAAAGAGAACTCAAGGTTAATATCTTAGTTTTTCTAAAAAGTGGCCTACAAGAATCTAGAGGTTTGGCATTGCATATAGCTCTTAGGCATTTCTTTTGAGATACAAAGACATCATTGATCAGAGTTGAGTTTCCCCATAATATTAAGCCGTACCGCAGAACTGAGCCAACATATCCATGGTATGCTGTGATTGCTGTACCTTCTGTAGTTGTTTCGCGTAGTTTTTTTAATGCATAAACAAATTTATTTATTTTTGTGCATACATTATTTATGTGTGATTTCCAGTTGCAGTAGTTGTCGACTGATATGCCCAAGAATTTAATATCATTAGTGAAATCTATATTAACATTGTCATATTTAACTGATATACTATGTATTGTTGCTTTGTAGTTAGAAAATTGTATATACTTTGTTTTATTTAAGTTAGCGTTAAGGTCATTGTATGTTAGCCAATTTATTATACTCATTAATGTTCTATTTACCTCGACTTCATGATTTTTTGTTATACGGTCAGTGTTTGGTATGATTACACATATATCATCGGCAAATAATACGCATTGGTGGTTTGTAATATTAGGCAGGTCGTTGATATACAAAAGGAATAAAAGAGGTCCGATTATGCCTCCTTGTGGTACGCCGATTGATACGTTGATTGTAGTATCTATAGATTCATGATGATTTTAAGATGTCAATAAGTTTATTATTTATTATAAAAAGGTAAGATTAATGTTATTTTTAGGATTCTAAAACTAAAAATAATGTATTTATTCTTGTGACAATGAACACCAATCAGAGAGCATTACGTCAAACCGTACGTCCACCATTCATTTTGTTGACGTTTTAGTAGTGAATACAACTGAAACGTAAAACTTTGTACCTGTCAAATCGAATATAACAAAATAAAAGGGGGTACATCAGACCAGACTTCATTCAAGGTTTGTTTTGTTTTGGACTTTGTGATATCACTCAACCGCCATGATGGTTTACAGCGTTTTCGTGTCAAATTCAAGAATGTTTTTAAAAAGTCGTAATTAGTAATGTTGATGATCGATTTTTGAAATTTTAACATCCAATAACATCCAATAAAGGAACGAATCAATCGCTAATTACATTTTAGGACACAAGCCTATTGTAGACAAGTGCTATCTATAAATAGCACCCTGAGCGATACCCGTACATTGGTAAATATTAATGCTAGAATGACGTGACTCAGGTATTCTAAAGCGGAATAACAGATTCCTGTTTCGTTTGATGCTTCACGTACATAGAGATATTAATATTTATTTCCTTTTACTATTTCACATTTACTTCTCTTTTATATAGAAAGAAGCTATACCAACAAATTATATAACGTGTCAAGTGAGCAATTTATTGGCCAGCTTCCGACGAGCATCTGTGAAAAAAGAGCTATCGGCCTTGGATTGGGTTCCAAAGGTCAGACGGAAAATGCCACTGGAACATTTCAAATCTGTCATATTTGGTAACATGTGAAAGCGAAAACCGGGTTATAAGGATAAATATCGGAATAATTATAGGATGAAATTTTATTGGAAAAAGACTAGGATGGTGGTGATGCCTTTCTGACAGGCCTGAATCAAGTTTGTGATTAGACTAAAAACGGACGTCGAGCTCTACCGACATTATGCAGTCCGAACAACCCTAGAATGATGATAACCGCTTTTTTTCTTGCTGTTTGTCTTAAACATGTAACTCTAGATATTAAGTGAAGCCTACAAGAGTTCGCAATAAGCATTTCTTACGTGGAGGGTCGCGAATAATATATGAATACCTCCGACGCTCAAGACGAAGGAATTTCCCTGCTGTTGGCTACTTGACTGTGACTCGTAACTGCTCGAGACGAATTCAACAACTACTCTCGTATAGATTTCTCTTACCTACGTATCTTACGAAATGTCAGCAAATATAGAATAATCCATGAAGTCTAGCCAAAACCTACGACTTGATTTTTTAATTTTTTTTTATTAATAGACTCACGCCTGCATCCCCGAAGGGGTAGGCAGAGGTGTAAAATTACACCCACATTTTGCCATAAATTTTTAGGTTCCACGTAACAGGGGACGAACCTATTGCCGTTACCGGGCACATTACCAGACTCCGTGCTGGTACTGAGAATTCGGAAAACCCAGTAACATTTTTCTTTTAATGTTCAAATAAGTGTACTTATCTACGAGTATAAAGGCAGCGATAAACAGATTACTATGCATAGTGTCTCGGGTTGAAACACGACGGACCACTCAGACTTTTCAGTGTTATATGCGTATTAAATTTTAGTTATCTCTTACTAAGTTGTGAAAAAAGCATCGTGAGTAAACCTGTATGTCTAAGAGTTTTCCATTATGTTCTCGAAACACAATACATGACAGTGAAGTCTGCAAGCCCGGACTTGGCAAACATGGTACACTATGGCATAATCCTTTTTATAATGAGACAAGAACTGAGGCTGATAGTGGGACAGATTATAAGACAAGGCTGGTGATGATGATGATGATAATATTATGTGTCTGGTATGATATAAGATATAACGTTATTTTTGCCTGTATCGTATTTGTCTTTTCACTCTCTTATATAATTTGTAACTTGGTATTTCAAAAATTCAAGCTAACTAGATTATTATATTGCATATAACTGTTGTATCCACGGGCATTTCATAGTTGGCCGCGATAAACTAATTTTAGTTAACTTTAACTTATTCTGTTATGTTCTGAATTCATGTAGCGTATGTGTGTATTTTATAAAGTGCCTTATTCAGATATTTATGTATCTTTATTTGTGAATAAATCCAATATCAGACACTTCATAATCATTCAACAAACAATTATTTGTGGGTTACACTAAGTGCTGTCCCGTCTGGGAATTGAAACCGCAGCCGGCGCCGTGACGGCCCTAAACACCTTACCTTCGTTCAATTTGATTGCTTCGCGGAGATGAACTAATACTTCAGTATTGGAATAGTATAAATTAGTAATGTTTTTTATTCCATATATTTAGTTATCACCTTGAACCAAGTCCTACAGCAAGCTTTTTATATGTTATACTTGTTCTGTATCTGTGACAAATACATAGTTTTTCTTTCTTGCCTTCTACTTTCCTTCAAGTTTCAGGTTTGTTTAGCGAAATTGTTGGTTGACCTAAGTCACCAGTAATCTCTACAAAGATAAATAAATCTCCGTATGCACGTTAAATATGATGAAGTACACTTGTCGTGCGGTTTGTCTGCTTGGGTGTTGCGACAAAATGTAGGTAGCATTAATATAATTTGTTCCACGATCATTAATATTGTTACATCTATTTTGATGAAGCAATTTAGCATTATCTCCGTGACCTTTATCACACATCATCGCTTTTCCGTATTAATTGACGGACTTGTATAATATTATGGAGTCTAGCCAACACGACATGACTGGCTATTGAGTAGATCGCTATCGCATACCTAATAGTAGAGGAGACGTAGAACATCGACCTTCACCGATCTGATAACCAGATGAGACGAATTTTTTATGTAATATAATTTATAAATAAATATGCCTATAATAACTTGCCTATCAAAAAGTGCTCATAGCTATTTTAAATTTAAGTTAATTGTAATCAACCGCGCGTGATGAAAAAGCGCTCGTGATATTTGGTTAAGTGAAGATAAAGGGAATGTTATGTGGATACCTGAACTACGGGACCCTTACGGGACTCGCAGTTAATCTAATTGTTTGATCTTTATTGCTATATTGCTTCCGTGTTCGTTTATTAATTACTAGCATCAGCCTTAACACTTAACATACCCTTTATCTTCACCTATCCAAATATCACTATCACTTTTTCATTTATCAAAAATAACTTTGTTTTCTATAGTGTTTGTATAAACGACAAAGTAGCTACACAAATCGGCCGCCGCGCTGGTTTGAATGTACGCGTGAGTCGCCGGCGCCGTGTACGCACGCACTTTTCACGCACACAATCTCACGAGCGCGGCAAGCTCGGCGCGGATTCAGTACGGGATGCGCCGCGCGTCTGATCGAGCGCATTGATGTAGGTACTTCACTGCTCGCCCGCTTGAATTGTTTATATACATTCAGTTTTGTAATAAACGTTATTAATAATATACAATGTGTTAAACGACAGTAAATTTAACTTGTTACTTTTTCTAATTAAAAAAGGCATTTAGATAGTTGTATAACGCTTAGGTAGTCAGTAGGTATTTGAGAAAAAATAAATTCAAGCTTAAATTGTGAAGTATTCAGCGCGATCACTTAAAAAAGCGGCGAAAAAGCGCGAGCGCCGACAAAGCCGGCGCGCGCGGCGCCGCGGTGTAAACAAGTGACAACCCGTGCGTCAACGCAAGAGTAGGCAATTAACTCGCCGAGCGGGCTTAGCTAACCTACTATTCTGTTTTTACTATGCTAGTATCGTCGTTAAAAGGCCGCCCGAAAGCCTCCGACATGCCCTAATGATTTCGGTCTGAGACAAAAGTCAAGACCATCGTCTTTATGTGCTATCCACAGCACGAAAGCGCTCTGATGTAAACGTTACAATAGACTGTCACCCATACCAAAGTTGACCTCTGCCTGCGTTGCTTTACTGTGCCGATCTGTTACTAACGGCAAGACACGATATGAGCGCTATTTAACAGCAAGTCAAGATATGGATATTTTCGTGATCGAATGGCAGGCAATCCTCGTTGCACTAAGTTTGTAGAGAGCGAATATGCTGAGCCCGCACTTTTAACGTAACTTCTCAATAACATTTACAGACGAAGTACTTAAATAGTCTTTATACGAGTAATTACATAACTTTCAAGTTAGTAAACTGAGATTTGTTCGTATGTATTTTCAGATCTAATCTATAGAATACGATCCGAAACATCTTCTTCTCTTCTCTTCGCGGTTCAACTGACGTCACTACGTTTATTTCTCTCTCGAGTGTTCGCGTCAACGGCTCGTCACGTGGATCAATCCCTCAGATAATTTATTATAAATTGAGCAAACTCCCACGTGATACTGGTCTAGTAGCACACACAAATTACACGCGGGTACGGATCACATGAAGCGAAGAACCAAATTAAATACAGATAGCTGTGATGGATATATAATAAGCCTCAATTCCGTTCTCCTCCTTACTTCTTCCTAATCTCAGGTCTTAAGATAGATGAGCCTCATAAGCGACGACCGAGGGTGGTGATAATAGGTGTGCCCACTTGTATGCAAGAAAGGGAAGTGTTTTCCTGCCTATACCACCAAAATGTTGCCGAAGTGATGCCAGATTCCGACCTTGAAACTTTCCTTAATAGCGTCAAACTAAGCCATAAGTCAGGCAAGAAGGACGGTGAGACCTGCAACTTCATCATAGAAGTGTCTGCAGTGTTAAGGAAAGCCCTCATAAAAAAAGATCGAGTTTTTATAAACTGGTCTTCGTGCCCTGTTAGAGACTTTACCTTAGTGACTCGGTGTTTCAAGTGTCAGCAATATGGTCATGCAGCTAAGACTTGCTGGGAGACAACATACACCTGTGGACATTGTGGTGATCGTGGACATTCAATAAAGGAATGCACGAAAAAGGCAGACGAACCAACGTGCGCTACCTGCTTGCACTACAAAAAGTCAAGCAAACACAACACAGGCTCTATTGACTGTCCGGCGAAAATTATGGCAGAGAGGAGATATATCAACACCGTTGATTATGGAGATACTTAAGCTTAACTCCACTTGCTACATACTAAACTGGCTTTAACTAACTTTCATGTCATTTGGTTATCATAATTATATCTTTCAATATTAGTTATAAACTTAACAGAAACTCATTAGAATAGTGACCTACTAACATTATATTGTAATTTCATCGAGTTTGGGTAAACGCACATTATGTAATTATTGTAAATAAATGCTAAACACAACTATAACTAACACACTGACACTGTTCACGATTCAGCTGACTCGTAGTTTTATATGTTACACTTAAGTTTTCTACAAAATGCACAACACGCAATTTTAATAATAAATGCGTCAATTTTATATGTATGTAAATATTAATTAGAAACTGATTTTAATGTTCTACCTTTTTATTTTTGTTTACGAATATTATAATTATTTTGTGGTATTTTTAAAATACATAACAAGAATTTGTAAAGGGAGAACCCACTTACTGTGATACAGTTTTCTAACTAGTACAGGAGTGGTGTTCTTTCTAATTTATTAATAAACCGCTTAGCCTTAAGTTTGATTTTATGTAAAAATAATATTTTAATGTATCTGTGTTTTTTGATAAATAAATTGAATTGAATTGAATTGAATTGAATCTCGCTCCTCCTTTTATTTATTTTCCCATACTAGTCAGCACCGTGTGCAGGTCCGTGTGGTGACAGATTAAGAATACGGAATGTCACCACCCCATATCATCCCACGGGTGTCGTAAGAGCCGACAGAGGGAGCATATTATGCAGAGAACAGGACTGTAAGAGAAGGAAAACTTGATACAAACCCTGTACCAACCCGTTTGGCCAGCGTGGTATAGTAGGCCAATTCCTCCTTTCAAAGGAGAGGCCTAGTCCAGCCGTGGACTGCTAAGGGCTGGTGATGATGATGATGATGACTAGTCAGCACTAGTAACTTCCCCGGGCTTGCAGGTGTCGATGGGTGGTGGTAATCGCTTACCATCAGGCGATACATCTACTCATTAGCCTCTACAAAAAATAAGTTAAAAATATCTCAAGCTGTATAATTTGCAAGAGTGGCTGCAGAACGATCAATCATTCTGTCTCGAAGTGAAACCTGTGATGTAACACTCGTAAACTTACTGCTACTTAATATTATAAAAGCAAAGACTTTTGTGGTTCTTTGTCATGTTTTTCTTGATGGCGAGAGTAAACGACAGGATCTTGACAAAGATAGACTCCGAGAAGTGACGTGTCGACGCTATTCTTGAATAGCAGGCTTGACATGAAAGCTTTTGTCACATTTATCTTAGTATAATCTCAAATGGCTTTAAGCCCAGGATCCGCTTTCTTGTTTGCTCGAACAATATTTCGCAGAATATTTTTAGTACCAATTGATTGCCGTCTGTCCTCTCTAAGCTAAAGCGCTGAAACCTATAGCTATGCTTTTATGAATATTTTCATTTATAGGTATTGGTCAAGAAGCATATATTTTACTTCGGCTTTACAGCGAAGTAAACATAGAATTGAGCTAAGAAAATAAAATACTCTTACTTTAAAAATGTTGTCAATTATTTGATTAACCTTGTATAACTAAGTGACAAATTTGATATGTAATAATAGACAGCTTTTAACTGTTTCACCATTTTGGCATTAAAAATGACTCAAATTCTTCCTAAAATAATCGACAAAACGATATCAAGTACTATTTTCTGAAAAATTCAGGCTATGAAAATTCTCACAACGAATTCTATTTTGCTTACTGAGTAAGTACCTAACTATAGACAAATTTACTGTCTCACAAAATTGTATAGCGTCGTGTTGACGACGAAACGTGCGTACATTCTAGAAACAGGCCTCAACAGAGTGAAAACTCTCGTTTTCACTCTGTTGAGGCCTGTTTCTAGATCCAAATCCTCTCGGATTTAATGAAACATCGTCAAATAACGAAGTTACGTACTTGTGCAGATAAGTGAGAGCGTCGGTATTCGCGCTGACGTTGAGTAAACACGAGCCTCTCGAGACCTCCTGAGACATAAAGTGCCAGCGAGCCTTACCACACCACCGACCACCGACATTATACCAAATATACCTGCTTTGTTCTTATTTTATTCAAATAATACGAACAATTAATTCTGACCTCTCAACCAGAAACCTCACCACCCGCTCCGTTCTGTCTACCAACTAAGATCGCGAGGAGCGGCAGTCAACTCCATTGGTCATATAAATAGCAGAATATGATTCTGGCGGGAACCTTAAAATAGCGCGGATAAGAAAATTTTTCAATTTTAATTTCTTGCTAAATATTCGGTGGTTTTTGCTTAAAAGTTGATCCAAAACAATAGTGATAGGTGTGCAAACCCGTGGAAATGGTGGGAAATGAGGGGGGCGGGGATAACCCGCCCACCTCACATAAACGACCTCGGCCTGAGGCCGGAGACGGCGGGACAGAGAAGGACTGTGGTAATGGCGGCGGCGGTGAGAATTATGACTATATACCTTATACAAAACCAGATTATAAAAGACTTTACCCAGAAAATGCAACTTGTACAGATTTTAAAGTGTTTATAGAATCTACAAACAATAAAGATAGAATAGGCAATAAGAGCCCTATCTATCTCAATCACATATTTTCAAGCGAGATAAAAGGAGTGACGGCTATACAGAGAATCAACGGAAATAAAATAGCAGTCATATTTAAACAGTATAATACGGCCAATAACTTTATCAACAACAGTGCTTTTCATAAAAAAACATGGCTTGAAAGCATTTATTCCGGCTGCGCAAATAGAAAAAACAGGCATAATTAGATTTGTACCAGCAAACATTTCGAACAAAGAACTATACACAAAATTATCATCAATTTATGAAATAATAGCTATAAGAAGATTCACAAAGAAGGTAGGACAAGAGCGAGTACCATTACAAACAGTTGAAGAATATTCTCCCAGACAATGTACAATACGATTTGTTTTCATACCGAGTTTTCGAATATATACCCCCATTACAGCAATGTTTCAGATGCTTTAAATTTAACCACTCCGCTAGGATATGTAATGGCAAACAAAGATGTTCCATTTGTGGAGGTGAGCATTTATATAAAGAATGTGATAGACCAACAGAGATCTGCTGTTGCAATTGCAGCGGGCCTCATCTTGCAATTTCGAGATTATGTCCAATTAAGTTAAATAAAATATTAGAAAAGAAAAATAAGATAACATATGCAAGTGCTACAATCATAAAACAACACTCAAGTGATAACATTGAATTTCCACCCTAGCCACCTCCAAAAATGAAACCAATTAACACTGTAAATAAATCTGTAAATAAGTCTGTACATACATCTGTAAATAAGTCTGTAAATACATCTGTAAATAATACTGTACATAGTGTAAATAACTCTAGAGATGTCTCTCCTAAAGTAGACATCAAAGCCCAAATAGTTGCCAACAACGATGTACTTAAGGCCCTGGTACAGACGTTGGTGGAACTGGGTAATAAGGGCGATAATACGCCTACCACTGTAAATACCATTAGAGAAACACTTATTAAAAACCTCAAGTAATGGATCCAAGTCATACAATGTCTAAGCTACGTATTGCTCAATATAACATTCAAAGTGCTAAAAATAAAAAACCCTTACTGATTCAATTCTTACAAAAACAAAATATTGACATTTGCTTACTTAACGAAACATGGTTTAAAGACAATAGTTTTAGAATACCTGGATATAATATTTATAATAAAAATTCTAAAAATACTCATAATGGTGTAGCAATACTAATTAAGCCATATTTAAAGTACAAAGTTTTAAACACTAGATTTTATGAAGAAATTCAAACTGTAGCTCTGTCCTTATCTACGGTGCATGGTAGCTTGACTATTCTTTGTGTATACTGTCCTCCTTCTAGTAGACATATACGGATCAATAGATTACGTAATATTATCAATGATCTTCCAAAGCCTATATTTGTCAGTGGTGACTTTAATGCACACCACATCGCTTTTGGTTGTCTATCCACTAAGAGCAGAGGTCAGGATTTATTTAATATCATTGATGACTTGGATTTATGTATATTAAATGATGGTAGTTTTACAACTGTTAACAACCCGAGACGAAATCCGTCTGCAATTGATGTAAGCTTTATTAGTGCTAACCTCGCATCAATATGCGAGTGGTCTGTACATGATGATGCCATGGGCAGCTATCACTACCCAACAATAACAGAGATTTCACTGCATATAGATAAATATTATATTAATCCTCCTGTTGATAGGTTTATATATAACAAAGCAGATTGGAAAAAGTTTAAAACTATTTCTAAAACAATATTTAATGATTTAGTTCTAAAATTATATGATCCTATTTCAACCTATAATGATTTTTGTTCTCGATTGGATAATTTAAAAGTTATGACAATTCCTAAACTTAATAAACCAAATAATTTCAAAAGTAGACCTCCAGCTCCTTGGTGGAATGACATTTGTGAAAAAAGTGTTATTGCCTCTTACAATGCATTGAAACTATATAGAAGTGATCCTACTATGGAGAACTATTTAGATTATAAAAGAAAGGATGCACTTAAAAAAAGAACCATATCAGAACAAAAGAGAATATGTTGGAATAGCTTATGTAACACTTTTAATAGAACTACTCCTATAAGTAAGATTTGGAATCTTCTAAAAATGTTCAAAGGTATAAGAGCTGGTAATAAATCATATAAAGATGAGTTTATTTCTCAATTTCTAGATAAATTATCTGACAATAGCAATCTAAATAATATTAATAGTTTAGGCAATATTTTCGAATTAAATAATGATAATCCAAATTCAAAATTTTTGCTAGATGCTTTTACATGGTCTGAATTTAAAATGAGTTTGTTATCTCGGAAAGACACTACACCTGGTTTAGATGATTTCCCCTATTGTACTATTAAAAATTTAGATGAATCAGCACAAAAAATATTTCTTAATATTCTTAATTTACTTTGGCATTGTAAATGTATTCCACAATCATGGAAAACACAATGTGTCATTCCGATACTCAAACCAGATAAACCTCTCGAGCTTGCCAGCTCTTATAGACCAATATCACTGTCTTCATGTCTAGGTAAACTATTTGAAAACATGATTAAAAATCGTTTGGATTGGTATATGGAATCTAACGGCATCATTCCGCATGTACAATATGGATTTCGTCGAGGGCGAAGTTGTGCAGACAGCTTCACTTCCTTAATTTCAGACCTGAAACATGCAAAAGATAATAAGTTACACACTGTTTGTGTATTTTTAGATGTTCAGGGTGCTTTTGACAGTCTAGATCCGGCTATACTTGTACAAGTTATGTCTAGGTTAGGTGTGCCTGGTCAACTATGTAAATGGATATATAATTTTTTGGATAGTAGAACACTTTATGTAAGGCATAATAATACATTGCATGGTCCAAAATGTGCATCTAAAGGTACGATGCAGGGTGCTACACTATCTCCTTTGTTGTACAATATATATACAAGTGAAATTTGTAAATTTGTAAATAGTAATGTAGATATTTTGCAGTTTGCTGATGATATTGTTTTGTACAGTAGTAATTATAATGTAGAAATTGCAATAGACAATATTAACAGAGCATTGTCCCAAATATTTCACTATTACAATGATGTGTTACATTTAAAAATTAATCCCTCCAAAAGTAGTGCCATGATATTTGGAAATTATAACACATATTCAAAAGTAATATATAACGGAGAATTTATAAATCCAGTGAATGTTAAAAAATTTTTAGGCATAGTATTAGATAAGAAATTAACCTTTGAGGAGCATATTAAAACCATATCAAAAAATGCTCTTAAAGGATTAAATATAATAAAATGTCTTGCAGGCGTTACATGGGGAGCTGACCCGAAAATATTGTCAACTTTGTATAAAAGTATAGTTAGAAGCCATTTTGATTATAGCTCATTAGTGTATATAAATAGTACTCATGTAAATAAACTAGATCTATTGCAGAACAGGGCTTTGAGAACAATTTCTGGTGCAATGTGCTCTACTCCCATAAGGGCCATGGAAGTGGAGACTAAATAATGCCCCTAATTTTGAGACGCATTCTACTTGCAGAGAGATTCTGTCTTAAATTAATTGCTGCAGATAACAAGAAAATAATAAACAAAATAGTACCTTCTGTATGTAGAAATCCTGGACCTCTAACAACAGGTGAGATTCTCTTAAATGGTAAATCCCCAACATTGTCCAAAATATTGCTGGAAACAGAAAACAGTTTTACTGGTATTAGAAAACAATGCCCATGGCCATGTTACTCCTTCTCTTATCAGTGTATCACACATCCCGTCAAAGAATTGCAAAATCCCATCAATAACAATTTAGATATGTTACAGTTTATGGCAGATAATAAGAATCATTATGTTATTTACACTGATGGCAGTAAAGGGAGTGATTATGTGCGTGCTGCTATATATGATCCACAAATTCAATTCTCTCAAAGCTTTGTTCTACACAATACATGCACCATATTCACTGCAGAGGCATATGCGGTTTATCAGGCATTAAAACATATTCGCCAAATTAACAATAGCAAATACTTTTTGATTGTTTCTGATTCACTGAGTTTGATTAAAGCCTTAACTAACCTTACAGTTTCTTTTAAGACAAATTATATTCTATATTTCATCAAAGAAATAATTTATCAATATTACCTCAAGCACAAAAGCATTGCTTTTCTGTGGGTACCTTCACACCGAGGTATCTATGGCAATGAAATAGTTGATAAAACCGCATATGAAGGTAATAATGCTATTGATGTTAGAAATGCAATGGCCATTCCTATGACTGACTTCTTGCAATGCATTAATGAAAATGTTTGTAATTTATGGTTAGAATTGTGGAAGAAAGACCAAGACACTAAAGGAAAATTTTACGGCCGTATACAAGAAGAATTACCTGTTAGACCCTGGTACAATAGATTGAAGGAAGCCAGCCGAGACTTTATCACTACGATAAATAGATTGCGCTTTGGCCATAATACTGCTCCGTCACACCTTGCTAGACTTGGCATTATTACAAGCAATACATGCCCACATTGTGAATCCCAGGAGGGAGCTCAGGGAGCCGTTGCAACCGTTGATCATATTATTTTTGACTGTCAAAACTTCCTGCTTGACAGATTAGTGTTGGCTAGTGAACTCAGTGATGTGAACATTAAGTGCGATTCTTTCTCCCGCCCGCCGCCACTCGAAGAGTTATTGAAAGACAAAAATACTTACAAACCGATATATAAATACATTAAAAATACTGTTAAAACAATTTAAAAATTAAGTGAATGTGCAGTGTCCGTTAAAATGAAATAAGATTTGACCTAAAGGTCCAGTTACCAGGTCATAAAATCCCAAAAAAAAAAAAAAAATAGCAGAATATGCGCGGGTAATCGCTTCAATGATGGGATTGTGGGAGCATAAAATCGATTTACTAGGAAAACTTCGACACAGATGACCTCTGTGACCTCGGATTAATTGATTTTGCGTTTTAATCGTGGGGGCGAACGCTCGGGGTTTAATTGTATCGATGGATAATAGCCATTATGTCCGAATAATGCTCAAAGTCGAATCGTTTCTAGAAACGGATCACAATAAATATTGAAACAGAGCGCCTACTGGAGAGGAACGGATCAAGTTGCTAAGTCGGAGAATCTTTGAGCTTAATGAGATGTCTTGAGTGATATCAGTGTAGTTAACAAACTGTAACGACTGTGTGAATGGCGCGTTTAATCCTCGCCTACATTTAATAAAAAAATTGTGAATTAGGCACTCTCAGCATTGCTTACAAAATGCTTATTATTCACATAACCCATAAAGGGCAACATAATTTTTTTTACCTTCCTAAATTTTAATTTACAAATAATAACTACATATATACTTTTAATACTGCTTGCCTTTTAAAACAACGAGATATTTTCAAAATAGCTATCTGTAGTGTCGGTCCATTATTGTTGTGTAATCAAGTTATTGGTTGCTCAGTGGCGTCTAGTGCTTCGCATCGCTATCGGCGCGAGACGTTTCTTTCACAATAACTTATAGCCTTTGATTCGCTTATGCCGGTGTCGCCCCCCTGCCAGCCACAATTTCTTACTTCACCTGCCTCCTCCCCGTGGTCACACCACTTTGATGTTTTCTCTTTACGATTACAACTCAGTCTATTTTTGTTGAATCATCTCACGTCTAAGCTTTAGTAAATAAATACATAAATATGACTCAACTATTTTAATGGCACATATTTTGAGGTCACGCCCTATATTACCTGATTCTAGATATTTTAGGTCTATATTATTAGGTCCCGGTAATTTGATAAAGATTACGTGACCATGTTTTATGTATTTGCTTTTTTATCTTTCTTGTTTGTTATCTTTTGGCTTAGTTTACGGTCTACGGGAATTCCTGGCAGGGACTGTATCTAACGTGGTAATTATAGATAGGATAGACATTTTCAGTATTTAGTTCTTGTAAGCGTACTACTAGAATGACTTGGCATGTAGTTCGTAATAGGTCGGCAAAGTTAAGTACCGCATACATGGGTCACAACTTGAATGGGGGACCGCGTGTGGGTCCATTTACATCAGAGCGTTACCATGCTTTGGAGGGCACCTAAAGCTATCGGTGCCAGCATAGGAATTTAAACTTGCGTTGTCATTTAAACTTATTTGTTGAATGTTACATCCCTGAACGCGCTTGCAACAGTACCGAAATATCAGTTACTCTAAACAAAGGTACGTGGTATATATCCCGAAGAACCGTTAGGCTATGTTGGACACGTTAAAGCCGTCTAAAAAGGTCGACACCAGAAAGACAAACACAAAAAAAGCGTAATATTGCAAATAAACATAATAAAGGTCTACAGATTACTTTTCTCGTATGTTCAATTGTGGTTCCGCGGGCACTTAGTTGTAGCTCGTCCTATCGCGGCGCGATCTCCTCGTATTTAATCGAAGTGTTGTCTCAGCGCACTGAGTGTGTACAGAGGGGCTCCCTCACAACAACACGACTAATTCCGTTATCGGTATCGAGAGGCTTATGTATCGAGTTACTGCTTGTTTTACCTCATACCCTTAAATGCTATTTTATAACCAGTGGTGGCCAAATTGGATGGCTCGAGTTACAGCGAAGCGACGCGTGTTACTTGTTATTTTATTAGATTGTATGTGTATTTATTGTCTGTCTGTCTGTCTGTCTATCTGTATGTTTGTTAAATCATCACGCAATAACCAGTGAACGGATTTTGATGCGGTTTTCACCAATATATTATTGCCTGAACACCCGATTACAATATTGGACAACAATCATGACGCTATGGGAGCCTAGCAGTGTCATTCAATAAATTGAATAGGCTTGAATTCAAGGAACATAATAAATTGTGTGCACAACATAATAGAAGCGGAAGTACTCGCTGGATGTGGTGTGGGTGAACGGATTTTTATTCCCCGAAATAAGTAGGTACCTCTAATACACAATAATTTTCCCTTTCGTTTTAAACGAATACAATTTCCGGTTAGTGTCTGTTTTGCAATGACAATAAATAAAGCTCAAGGGCAGACGCTAAAAATTGCTGGCGTGAATCTTACGAGCCCCTGTTTCTCGCATGGTCAACTTTACGTGGCCCTTTCCCGGGTAAGCGACTCAAGCAAACTGTTTGTCCACGCTCCGGACAACATCACACAAAATGTTGTGTACACAGAGGCGTTGTAGATAAAATTATCGCGAGTACACTTAACTAACGAAAGACAGTGCGCTGCAAATAGTTGTTAGAGTCGTTTACGGTTTTCAAATAAAATGGAAGCGGTTAGCCTTAACGGCAGGCGCGACGCGTTGGATTACAACTGGTCGGTAGAGTAGAATAGGTATTCTTTATTGCACACCATTACAGCTTATATTACATAGTAGAGCATCGTAGACTTACTATTCAAGTGTTACTTTTTGAGTGCAAAGAATTCAAATTAACTAATAATTATGTAATCCGGCCAGATAGTATTTATTAAAAGAAAGAGCTAAGAATTTAGGTGGCGGGTACCTACAGGTTACTACTTTTCTAATACAGTAAGTTAGAAACTTAAATATGAGTGTGAGTTTCATCAACCGATCATTATGTTATTTTACATTATTTAGGCTACAGAAAGGGATACTTAAAGGATACCGACTTCCACTTGACTTTAAACCCTGTGCTGAAGAGTTATATTTGACTTAGTTACTTATTTACCTTCAGAGCTTGTTTTAACAGTATGAGGCTATGTGACATACCGAGGCATCGTGTCATTGTAAGTTATTTCAAGTAAATTTACAATTTTTTTAATATCTGCAAAATGTAGGAGCGTATTAATATCTTAAATTTTGTTAATCAGTGTACGGTGATTAGAATAAAAATATTAAATTATACTATTTATAGCATTCGCTTAAAAAGCAGCGATAGCCGAGTGAAGAGACCGACAGACTGCTACGCAGAGGGTCTCAGGTTCGAATCCACGGCGCGCACCAATGACTTTTCGGAGTTAAGGGCGTATTAAATTGCTAATTATCGCTTGTTAAACGGTTAAGGAAAACATCGTGAGGAAACCTGCATGTCTGAGAGTTCTTCATAATTTTCTCGAAAGATATGTGAAGTCTGCCAACCCGCACTTGGCAAGCGTGGTGGACTATGGCCTTACCCTTCTCATAGTCAGAAGAGGCCCGTGCCCAGCAGTGGGACAGTTTAAAGGGCTGATGATGATGATTTATAGCCTTCAACTTCAACAACCAACGGTTTAGAATTCCGGCAAACGCTATCTTAGTGAGATCCTACCGTACTCAAGGTGCTGTTGGATTGAAAGAATATCAAACCGCTAGACCTAGCGGTTTGGGTTGTTCGTTCAGACTTCTGTCAATCTGTAATTTTATTCTTTTATACATAGGTACATTTACAAATTTCATTGATATACAAAATGTGAAGTAATTCGCTCCCACAATGAAAGTTGTATCTAGTGCTCCTACTTACAAGCTCCCACAAACGATGCTAAGCGTTCATCTCTAGACTTGTAGTTTTATGCACAAACAGATATTATAATATAATTTGTGGTGAGCGCTGCGGAAGTGCGCTTTGAGAGATATTACACACGATGTTTGTGTGATTTCATTTATCAAGCGGTTTGCTTTCGACAGCCACGTAATTGTATAGAACTGAAAGAATTGATCTTGAAAACCTAACAGGCGCTGACGGTTAGAGTAAGTAGACATATTCTATTCAGAAGTATTAAGTGATTAAGCACCCGACCAATTAAAAGGATGTATTGTCTGAACTACTTTAATGCGTCTCATTACCTCTGGTACTGCTTTGTCGCTAGTGCAAAATCCACCAGTTATCTATGCCTAGATGGTAACTCAGATATTTTTCATTTGATTAGGGGACTCCATAAAAACTTCAAGTCAAATCTACTTGAAGCTTTTCAGAATGCTCTATCTAACAGATAATTATTCAAAGCTGTAACGCGAAGCCGACGGTCTAGCTATTAAATATCAACCATGCATTGCCGTTAACTCAATTTTATTTTAATTACATATACGGGTGAGCGGTAAACCCAAATCAGCATGATACACCGATATCATTATAAAGGGTTTATCACATTACAGTTCATTGTGAAAATCCGAGCGGCTATAATAACCTTATATCATCCGCCATTCGTGTTGTGTGCCCCTCACTGGGAGAAGTCGTTGTCAGCTATTATACTTTTTTATGTGTGATTGCGTGAGCTCACACCTTTGTGCGGTACCTCCGGTTGTAATAACGTGAGTTAGGGTGCGTAACTAGCGGAGCTGTGCGAGAGAGATGAGTGGAGCGAGGAAAACATCAAGCTATTGTAATAATTAAAAAGGTTTTGCCAAAATTACAGTGCATGTCATCATCATCCTGCTGTAGTATGCTGAAGGATATAGGCCTCGCCATTGTCACGCCACTTGGTTCTATATGTCCAGCCGCTGCCAGCCACTTTGCGTAAATCATCACCTAGCCGGGGATCGTCCTACAAGCATTTTCCTAGTCACGGCCAGTGGCTCTAAAGGTTGCCAATGTACGACAAATGTGACCAGCCTACTGCCACTGTTCATCTTGCTTATAATTTGGACTTTGGTTCTCTGTCAGATCGCTTCGCTTTACATCATTTAGAAAAACTCCGTAGCCCTCTTCTTCAGACTAAGTGATAATATGGAATTGATTATTTTCTCGTACTGTGATCAGGCACATCTGTGTTGAATACACATCCTAACATGGAGTTTTGGTGTGTGTCAGTACATCGTCGATATAACGCTGTGATGTAATGTGCGTCACCGTGTAGCAGCCATCAACACCTTTGTTATTACGTTTTTAAATCAGACGGTACGTTTGACGCTGTCCGTATCATCTGTCACGAGGATTTGTTTATTTCATTTATGTTTATGTTTATTCCGGTAATTTTACTGTTGATGAGATTGTGCTCGTCTAATTTTTTTTCGAGTTATATTGTTAGATCTGTGTTAAAAATGTAAACTGGCTATTTTTTGTTTATGATGGGAAACTTAAAATGACTCGTCCTCCGTCGTTAAGGGGGTGCCGAAGGTGGCATGTAGAAAGAAAAACTTATCTCTAGGCATTCCAGGGTTTTCATTAAAAACCACCGGTGTGAGAAAACGTGAATGGCCGGACATCTCGAATTGCAGAAAGCATGCTTCGCCGCGTCTCGGGCGGAACAGAAACTGGCCTGTGTCGAACATTCTAACGTAAGTAACTTCAAAATATTTGTGTCACGTCATCTTAAACACGACCAAATTTTATACAATAGATCATTTTATTGCATTTAATAATAATGAAGTGCCAGAATTATTCAAGTCGTATGTAGTCACAAAAATTACGAGCTAGTGCTCGTCAGAAACAAGTAATTTAAGGCTAGCTGGCAACAACACTCCGACTGAATAAAACGATTGTTGTTGTTATTTAATGATGCTTTACAATCATCTAAGCCTGCCTTCTTTGGATTACAAACGTGCCTTCTAGGTCAGCTTTGGTATATAAACCTCAGGTTTTTTTTATTTTTCTCGTATGTGGAACAATGTGATGAAAGCTTGCACATAAATTGGGTAAAACATATTTTATTACCAAAACGAAAGCGCAGTGGATAATACCTTTTTCCCAAATAACTGTCATAACGTGTCCTTTGTAATACTGTTCTTATTTAATTAGTAACGCCAGCCATTATATACACGTACGACCATGATTATTTTCAGGAAGAAATTTGTGAAATATAGCTGCTCTCGCATTTTCCGGTAGGTTATATTAATAGCTCACGATAAATCTTAATATAAGCTAAAATTGATACATGTTATGAGGCTACGGTTTGTGGAGTCATTTTAAGGCAGTGATTTTAAAAGGAACAGCTCACATTTTGATGTTTCTTTTTAGTTTAAGCTCTAAAAGATCTATGCAAGAAGATCGAATCCATCGAGTATGCCAAAGTGCGATCTTATCATTCAAGCAGTTTACTCGATAGGCAAATAATACAGAAGTAATTTCTAGACATCTTTCTTCCTCCTAGCGTTATCTCAGTTGCAGCGCGGGGTCTGCTTACTTGACTAACCAGTTTCAAAACTAATATTCAGTCAGCTGAATATTAGCTTTTCCGCAGAGCGACTGCCAGTCTGACCTCTGTAATCCAAAGGCGGCTAACGTGCTCTCCAAGGCACGGCCGTGGATATAAAACGTTGCTACTTATTACTGCCTTACAGTTTTGAATTGCCACAACATAGAATATAATTATCACACAACTATAGTATAGGATATTCAAAACAAAGGTATTATTAAATAACTCGTTTATTTCAGTGACTCACTTGGAATTCATAACAATGACATGGCCTAAAGCTAGCCTCATCTTTGTTCAATAGCACGAACCATAGAGTCAATAATCGATATCAGTCGTAGATCTTCCAAAGCTTCAAAATGCATCAAACAATGTTGACTCGGTCACACAGATGAGTTGTAAACTTGTTGCAAGTTTGCAAACTTGCCATGTCAATCTTGATGCAAGCTTGCTTTTTTGATGTATCAAACTTGTTGCAAGTTTGAAACAAGTTTATATTGCTATCTGGGTAGCATACAAAAAACTCAGAAACAGAATGAAACTGTTCTTGGCATCCGTCTCATTGCAGCAAGTTAAGTTTTAGCCAATTAGAATGCTTTGATATGTTTTATTTGACGCCAAGACGCGTAACGACGATTTGTCAAGCACCCAAATTATTGACTTGTGGGGATCAAACACACAACAAGTGTTTATCAGCAAGGTGGCCGCTTAAACAACTACGTCATCCGTGCAGTGCTAATTCTATTGCATTTGTACGTATATATTATGTTCCGAAGTACTCCCCAACGCGTTGTAACTACCTAGCACCTGATTGATTCACCTGTTTAGTTACAGTGAGTTCGTCATTGTTCCAAGGTGTGCTTTTCGTGCATCGCGCCGGCAACCAGCGGCTGTGGCCTGTGATCTGTACCAAGTTTACTCTACACCACAGGTCACGATTCAATAATTAATGGATACACACTGATTAAGCATTTGAGGCACCGTTGATCGGTATTTAGAAGCTACCGCGTTGAGATAGGACGCTTTGAGAGAGGATTGTATTAATATTGTAAAGCTGAAGGTCTTGTTTGTGTGGTTGTACGTGGCTATCTCAGCAACTACTGGTTCTATTTAACCACTTTTATTGTGTAGGCTAGTCCATTTCCTGAGGAAAGCTATAAGCGGTAATCACACTATGGGCCACGAGTGTGGATCAGTAGCCATAGACTTTTTTTTTTATTTTTTATTTTTTTATTTATTTACACAAGACACATTACAATCGAAAAAATACCACTTATCACAAATACAATAAGTTATTGATCTGGATTGCAACGCAAACACATGTGCACACAACAAAATACAATTAATAAATTAATTACAGATTTGTGTTACAAAATATCCATAAAATGAGTAAATGTACGAACCGAATGTTATGCCTACATAATATAAACATAACACACTCTCTGGACGGTTTTTACTCTGAAATTTCCAAGGCCATTCTGCTATGGAGGATGTCTTTCACAATTTTCAAATATGTATTGAAGTTTTGATCCATAATATCCAGTGATTTATAGTTTATTACCATATCATTGTATTGACGGGCCATCCGAGTTAATGGGTTAAAATAAGAGATATTGTTTTTATAAATTTGTAAGGCAAATAGATTTGTACGACTAGCTCTACGAGCACTATATTTAATATTAAAATTTATTTGTGAGAGTAGTTCAGGTGTATCAATAATATAATGCAAAATTTTGTAAAAGTATGCTAAATCAAAATATATGCGTCGGCTTACTAGAGGCTGAACTTTAAACTTGCAGAGTCTATCGTGGTAATTTAATATTGATCGACCGGGGTTTTGACGATAGCTAAGAATTCTAAGAAATTTTCTCTGAACACGTTCAATGTGCTCAATATGAACCTTGTAATTCGGCGACCATACGGGACTACCATATTCTAATATAGTCCTCACCAGAGCAAAGTACAAGTATAAAGTACTAGTAGATTTTCTGAATTCCTTGGTATTTCTCAAAACAAAGCCTTGTAGTTGATTGGCTTTACTTATTATATAATCATAGTGAGAGCGAAATGATAGCTTGTCATCAAATAGGATGCCTAAATCTTTTACTATTTGTGTACGATTAAGTGGTTGACTATCAATATTATAGTTCCATGTGATTTTATTATGTTTTTGTGTAAACGATATTACAGAACACTTACTTACGTTCAAGTACATGTGATTAAACCTGCACCACTCCGATATTTTATTTATATCTTGCTGAAGAGCTAAGCAATCATCTGCTTTAGATACTAAAGTAAATACTTTTAAATCGTCAGCATACAAGAGGCAGTTGCAAGATATTTGCTTAATCAAATCATTAATAAAAATAACGAAGAAAAGAGGGCCTAAATGGGAACCTTGAGGTACCCCAGATGTTACTGCAACAGCTGAGGAGACAAAACCGTTTAATGCAACCAGCTGAGTCCTGTTATCAAGATATGAACAAATCCATCTGTACAAGCTACCATGGATACCATATGATGATATTTTACGACAAAGCAGCTGATGACTAACCTTGTCGAATGCCTTAGAAAAATCTGTATAAACAGCATCCACTTGACCACCGACGGCAAATGCTTGGCAAAGATAATGTTTGTACTCTAACAGATTGGTGACAGTAGACCTACCCATAACAAAACCGTGTTGCTTTTCTGAAAGAAGTGGTTTCATGTGACTATAAAGATTTCTATAAACCAGCCATTCGAATATTTTAGCGAAACATGATAGAATACTTATAGGTCGATAATTTTCACAATTTGTCTTGTCCCCACTTTTATATATGGGGATAATGTGTGCGATTTTCCAACGGTTGGGAAAGATGCCACTAGTTAAAGATTTATTATAAATAATTAAAAGGGGAATTGATAGTTCCTCTCCCAAACGCTTTATAAATGACGGCGGTAGCAGATCAGGGCCTGCTCCCTTGTTAACATCTAATTTATTTATTTTTGATATTATATCTCTCTGTTCGATTGATATATGAGAAAACGTATTCAAAAAGCATTCGCCTACATAATCTGACTGACTAATATTAATATTATCACTCCCTTGACCAGTTTTTTTTTCAAATACCGAAGCAAAGTAGCGCGAGAATAGATCACAAACACCTGGACCACTAGACGAAGACGTTCCATCAAAACTCATAGTGTTAGGTACTGAAACTTTACCCTTTCGACTATTAACAAATCGCCAAAATGATTTTATGTCCTTTTGTAAAGAATCTTCTGTATTTGAGATATATTTATTGTAGCAATCTTTAGTCAAAATTTTACATCTATGTCGAAGAAGTGAGAAAGTATCATAGTCGCGAGGATTGCCATATTTTTTAAATAATTTGTGAAATTTATTTTTCTCCTGGTTACATTTAATTAAAGCCTTGCTATACCATAAAGGATACGATGAACGTCTATATGACATTGTTGGTGTGTGTTTTTTAATTATTTTAAATAGTGTTTCATGAAAAGTATCAGTACACTGATTAACATCGGCTGAAGACAAAATATCATTCCAATTCATAGAACTTAAATCAAACTTAATATTTTCAAAATTACACTTCTTAAAATTAAGCCTTTTAAGTTGACAACGTTGAAGCCCTTTAGAAATGTAAGGTGAGTATACGGTAATTGAAATTGCAGGGTGGTGTTTGTCTAATGCGCTCAGCGCCAGCGTTTCACTCACCGTTAATTTTTCCATGTTAGAAAGTACTAAATCCAGTAAGCGATCATTGATATTTTTGACATTGTTATATTGCTGAAGATTGCATAACGATATAAGCTCTTTTAAGAGATGAAGCTTTTTGCTCTGTGTTAGCGGTACTGTGCAAGGGCGTGCGTTATTAAAGCAAGCCGAGTAATAGTCAGGGGTATTAAAATCACCCACCAGTAAGAAATTGTCAGCTGGTAAGCAATTAAGTATCAAGTTTTGGCAGTGATTATAAAAGCGTTCTATGTTGGCAGAGCTTATATCAGGCGGCAAATAGCAAACGCATATATTAAGGCGTGGGCTATCACGCGAGTGAGGTATAATAGTTATCCAGACATCCTCCATATCACTGTCCCATGATGCCTGACGGATAACGTGATATTTCTTATGTACAGCCAACAAAATTCCTCCCCCCTCAACTTTGGTAGACATAGAATCAGCACGATCCCTTCTGAAAACATTATAACGAGTATCTATAATTTCACCGTCAAAAACACTTCTATTTAAATTCGTTTCCGTCAAGCATATGATGTCATAGTCACTATTTAATACATTTAAGCGGAATTGAGATAATTTACTTCGTATTCGGTTTACATTTTGATAAAATATAGTAATCACTGCAAAAGGAATGTAGAACTTATATATAAAAACAAAAAAAAAGACAGTACAAATGACATTTGTTAACGTAACTTACTTAACGTTTCGGCATTTTTGATTAACCCGCCATCACTCGCGCGGGGTGCTGTCAGCACCCCACGCATTTTTAACGTAAAAATGAATAATAATTTCTCTAGTTACGCATCCAGGAGTCTTAGTACCTTCAAGTGACCTTTAAACGCGTCGACACAGGGCCGTAGGGACAGTGTTGCGCGAGCGCTCGCAGCATGAGGACTTGTAAAACTTTGTGTGGGGTGGTCACGACACCCCGCGAGCGCTCGTGTTATACTTTTGCGGCGGTTACTTTATCAGAAAGGTACGTGTTTTCAATTGTTTTGTAAAAGTAAATTATTTAATTGTGCCGTTATTGACTATAGTGTAAATAATTGTGTATTTCTAAGAATATACTTAATCGTTTCTGTTTTTATAAACTTTTATTTACCTCGCTTCGTTCGCATGTAACATTTTATTTCAAATCTTTTTGTTTTCAGATGAGTTTGGAATAAGAGCGAGCGAGACTGGCAGCTTTGTTAGAAGAAATAATATCGGATAAGAAAGACAATGTTGCAGTGGAAAGAGATGCCAGCATGGATGAAGATTTTATTCAAGAATCTTATCATGATTCTTTGTCAGAACAGGATGTTTCAGCGGTTGAAGAGACTGAAGTAGAAGAGGCTGGAACTAAGGACCGTCAACGTGATTACTCATCATACTTCTGGTATCAATGCCAATGATATCTACAATGGAAATATGCTGCAATCGCAACCCAACATCAAAAGGCCTGAGTTTTTGGAATCATTGGGTTTGAGCATGCTTCAAGGTCACCTTGAATAAAGATCTTCACAATCAAGGTTACCCAAAGCGCTCAAGAAGATGTTGAATGCTCCTGCATCAAGCACCGAAGGAATATCACTAACAAAAAAGCAATGCTTTAGGTATAGTTTATCCACGCTCTAAGTCAGTGTCATCAATTTTTGCAAATAAACCATGTGTCAAATACACATCAAGTAAAGTTGCAGTTCTTGTTACGAAAAATAAGATTCTTTTTTTAATTTTGTTAATTAATCCTTATATTTATGTTTTCAATGAGAAAGTTTATGTTAAAAACTAAGAAGTTTAATCTTTTTTGTTTTTTTTTGAGGCAAGATCTCAATATTGTGACTAAAAAGGCTGATTATTATAATGTGTCGTAGAACAGTAATAAAGTTGATAATAAAATTTTCTTTTTTTATTTAGATACGTCATACAACACACAATAATAAAATGCTAGTATAATTCCATTAACTGATATTATATACGTAAAAATGTACTTTGAGTATGTGGGGTGGCTACAACACCCCGCGAGTGATCACGAGGCTAAAAACCGCGCGAGTAATCGAGGGTTAAGATGGCCGGGCTAGTTTCGTTCTTACGAATATAAATATGGCCGAAACGCACCCAAACAAATTTATAGTCATTATCTTTACAAAACTTACGTGCTAAACTATGTAATTCTTTAGCCTCAGGTGATAAATGCTCGGAAACAAATATTCTACAGTTTGTACCAGATAAACCTATATGCGTAGTAGATAGCTTGTCGTCACGGTGCATCTTATTGAAGCGAGTTACAGCTGATAAAAGCGTATCACGAAGACGTTGCGACGAGAGGGTGACCAGGATGTTCCGCGGCCTCTTCGAACTTGGGTCCATTTTCGCGACGCGGCGACACGCCTTAATATCGCTTTCGGATATCATAACTTCCAAACACTCACAGAGGGTTTTAAATAGAGCCATCAAATTTTCAGACTTGCTTTCAGGCACCTCATGTATTTCAAGGTTAAGGTCCCGGGATATTTTTTCCATGGTTGATAAACGACTATGGAGTTTGGTCAATGTATTCTGAGTTTTAGTTAGCTCAGACTCAAGTTGTTTAATGCGATTACCCTTTGCAGTAATATCCGTTTTAATGTCGTTTTGCTCCATTGTGATGAAGTCTGTTGTTGTTGTAAAATCAACTTTTACCGCTTGAATAGCCTGTTCGACCTCCGCAGCAACCATATTCTTTATGTCTTTTAGAAGCACGGCTCGCAGGTTTGACATAAACGGCGAGTCTAGAGCAAGTTTCTGATCCATTAGCTTGCTTATATTTTCCATAGTTACTGGCTCATTCGTTTACCCAGAGCCTGAAGGAATATTCATAGCAACGTGTGACTCAGCTGTTACTTGACTAAACGATGTATTCAGAGATGCATTGGGAAAGTCATGTTTGCAACTGCGACGCACTGGAGTATCATCATCGTTATAATGTTTACGCCTAGTTACATTCTGACAGAAGGGGCAGCTCAATGAAGCTAATTGTTCAGCGGTTAGTTGTTTAGTTGATTCCACAGTAACATTAAGGCATTCGTAGCAATATCTCGAGCTACACCCATTGCATTTTAGGAAATTGTTTTTGTCCAAAGTACTATCACAGCCGTGACAAATCATGTCTATTAATAAAGCAGCGCCAAAGTGTACGTAAAATTTACGATGGCAGCTCACGTCGCCGTGGTCGAGTGGCGTAGACAGCGGCCGTACAACAGCGCTCGCGCACCACAGCACCGAGTTCGAGCCCCACCGGTATCACGACTTTGTGCAATTTCTATAATAGTTTGTAAATATTAAAATCTGTTACACTCACGTTTAAAAGTCCACACATGAGAGGTCCGACACTTCACAAGATGGCCACTGGGTCTTATGGAAATTGCCCCAAGTAGAAACGAGAGGGGCCGATAGTTCAAAAAATCACAGCGAAATAAATACACAAATTAACTTAACAATAAAGCAACTTGTTTAGAATGACCGGCACACGTCCGTACGATACGAAAGCCGGCGACGAAAAAAAGACTATTATAATACGTGCGTAACCGCGCGCACAGCTAGTTAAATATATTGGTTGACTTATTATAAACTTTGTTATGTGAACAGTTTAACGATCAGTCATCGCTTATCATTAAGCCATGTGCTTGATTACCCATTCTGCGGGTACGGATATAAAATGAAGAGTGTAATTTTAATTCTTAGGCGAAGTTTCAAAGTTCACTCGTCGTTATTCCGTCAGTATTATAGGAAAATAACAAGATAAACTCGAAGAAAGATTTTTATATGAAAGAGTATATTACTACATGAGTATATATAATACTATATGAATATTTATTAAATTACAAAGACATGAAGTTCTAAGTATAGGTGTCCAAGTTGAGTGACACATGATATGGCACATTAGAGCTTGAACCAACTTAGCTTATTTTACTTTAAACTTTGTTTACAGAAGAGAAAATATTGTTTTAGACGCAGTGACTATCACCCTGTCGACTCTTGCAACTATAAAGAAAAAATGTTTTATGTTAACGAGTAGTGTCAGCATATTCCAAAGAATTTGTCGATGAATAGTACGACGCGTGTCACGGCTGTAATACATCTCACTGGCACACACCCAAGCTAATTCTCTATACATCTAATATGTAAATGTTTGCGTGTATGTATGTTCGACGCTTATCGGAGCCAATTTATTTCGTATCACGCGAACATATCTAACTAAGGGTGTGCATGGAGGACGCGGGAGAGGGTAGGAGACATTCTACCCTCTAATACTGTTGAAGATAAAAAGACAAAAGACCTGTGACACGATCCATTGACGGCTACAGCGAGTGTATATGAAATAGCTGACATTGTAACGCGAGGCGTAAAGAGCGATGTAACTACCTACTTTTAATTATACGGGAGGCAAATCGTTGGGAAATCTTTCTGAGAAACGATAAAATGTAATACTGAATGTAATACGAATTCTTTGAGTTAAGTTCTGTGAAGTAGTTTGAAAATACAGATAGCGTTTTTATATCGTTTTGATTGTTTGGACAAAAATATCCTTGGAAAGCTAATATTAGATTTTTACATTTGAAAATATAAATTCTTATACAAAATACTGGCAACTTTAAATTGTAATACAGTATCCGGAATTTAATTTTTCTGGCATTCAATTTTAATACTAAAATCAAACTTATTTCACATGAAGCTATTTACAAAATATATTTTCGAATAATTCAATTTCATTATAGAAATATAATATAATATAAATTGCGTTATATTCAAATATGCGTATCACCGTTGCAAGAATTATGTGTATCGCAACTGAACGCATAGTTCACTTTCGGTTATAACATTTTTGTACTGGACGGTCTCAGACGCTAATTGATTAAGTCTTAATATAAATCGTTTCTAATGCGTCTTAATTTAAGACCCATTGGAAACGATAATCAAACCATATCCATAACAGTAGAGTTTATATTTATTTATTTTTAAGAAAACAACTTCCGTAGTTGGATTAAATCCTGTATGGGATACAAAATACAACCAGACTCGTAACAACAGTTTATGGATCACACGTAGTGTTGTCTCGTGTGTGCATAGGTAGAACCCTTAACACTCGGTGAAGTGTTAAGGGGCTAGGCTGCCGCTTACTATTTCGCCAATATTATTATTTAATGGTAGTGATAGCCTAGTGCAGAGACCTAAGGCAGAGACCGACATACTGCTACGCAGAGGGTTCGAATCCACGGCGCGCACCAATGACTTTTCGGAGTTATGTGCGTATTAAATTGTTAATTATCGCTTGCTAAACGGTGAAGGAAAACATCGTGAGGAAACCTGCATGTCTGAGAGTTCTCCATAATGTTCTCGAAAGATATATGAAGTCTGCCAACCCGCACTAGGCCAGCATAGTGGACTATGGCCTTACCCTTCTAATAGTGAGAAGAAGCCCGTGCCCAGCAGTGGGACATTTTATAAACATAAACATATAATTTGCTTTTAATATCATCATCCTCTTAGCGTTATCCCAGTTTTTAATCTGGGGTCCGCTTTCTAGTCTAACCGGATTTGGCTGAATATTAGCTTTTCCACGGAGCGACTGCCTGTCTGACCTCCGCAACCCGAAGGGATAGCAATATTCCATGGTTTAGACTAGTGTCAGTTTATTTAGAAGGTACTGACGCCCTGTAACGACTGTCAAAGATCTTCATGACAACCGGGACCGACGGCTTAACGTGCTCTCCGAGGCACGGGACAAGCGATAATTAACAATTCAATACGCACATAACTCCGAAAAGTCATTGGTGCATGCCGTGGATTCGAACCCGATACCCTCTGCATGGCAGTCTGTTGGTATATTCACTCGGCTATCGCTGCCTTATTTGCTTTTAATAAACATTTGCTTTTAATGTAATTTGCTTATAATAAACATTTAAAATTAATTTTGAACATGATTGAATCTTAGTCATATTATTAAATCTTTTCATTTCATCGGCTACAACGCCCGCCACTGCAAAGTTATGTCGCACTTCGCGCCGTTTTTACCAATATGAAATAAAATTGCTTTAAATAATGTTAGAAGTTAATTTATTGACATATTTTTAACTTACCGGTGATATGAAATGTTATAATTTTTTTAATTTTGTTTTTTGTCGTAGTTCACGCAACCTTTCACGGCACAATTTGGCAGTTTTGCTCGTAAAATTTACGACCGCTCCCGATGACAGCTGATCGCGTCCTAGTTCACTTCGATATAGAGAAGACCAGTTTAGGACCAACTTTGAGGCGTCATTGTAACATGCGGTCCGCCCAGTCCTTACGCAGTAATATATATGTCAATGAGTATTCAACATATTATATTTACTCAATTCAATACTGTTTATGTACAAGTAGCTCGTTCAATGAGTTAACATCATTGCGCGCGAGTGTACCTCGCAGTCACAGCTGTATCGAGCGGAGCGCTGCACCTTTAACGACTTTCGATTTAATGACTCATTCATTTTATACTCACTAAATAAACTTTCAATACGTTCTTATTTCAGCACTGTCCTCACACTTCATTACACACAGCGCTTGCATACAATAAAAAAAGTGATAAGTATACATTAATATTATTTATATTGCGCACTATAAAGTGACTTTTTGAATAATTGACTTGCCTTCATATTATCCGCACGCGTTGGTAATTTACGTACTGTAGTGAAAATAACTAATAATATAAATTTAATGTAAAGCATTCAGCTCGGGTGTACATGCGAGCCGACAAGTGTTCCAGTTATCTTAATATATTAAATCCTTGCGTTACTTACTGACTGACAGACACGCTACAGCCGAAACTATTGGGCGCAGGAAGCTGAAATTTGGCATGTATGTTCCTTGGGGAGCGTAGGGGTGCACTAAGAAGGGATTTCCCGAAATTCCCACGGGATCGGCCAAAACGAGTAAATTTAAAAAACAGCAGGCGCAGATGCTGGCGTCATCTAGTTAATTATGAGACGCTTAGCCCTCCGCGTAGCTGTGACGTAACACTTCTACGAATACACAGAATAGTTTTAAAGCGTAGCACCTGCGTAGCACTTAAGTAGCGGCTTACTATGTAGTGCTCAGTTTCTAAAGCGTTTATTTTTTATGTTGGGGTGTGGCATTGCAACGTAATTGATGTCAATTGTATGACTTTGTGTGAACTTTTTTTGTCTAAGCAACATTAAAGCAAAAACAGCTATAAATTATAATCCTCCTCGCTTCTATTTGCTATCCACCGAGCACTTGGATTTAATATTTTGCCTTTAAAACAAATATGTATAATTTTCTATGTTCTCCAGCTAGCAACAAGCACCGCTGGTGGATTAAGAGACATATACTATCATGGAATGTAAGCATACCTATCGGATTCTATGGTTCTCATAATTGCCTATCTATGTACAATGTTCAGAGTAACAGAATTATTTTTGTCCTGGGTATGAAATTATGGCATTTTGGATACATACCCTACCATACTGTGTTTCTAAGTTTTTTGATACTGTATTTTTTTACAAAATATGTTCTCCTCGTGTATGTATTTTTTTCTATATATGTAATGTTTCTTTCTTTACTACGTGATTTTGAATTTGACGTATGTATTTTCTCTCTTCGTATGTTAATGTTTCTTTTTTTACGCCCACGCCAATGTTAGAATTTTATTTGACATATGGTTTTTTTCTCTATGCATGTTTTTCTTTCTTTCTCTACCTACCCTTATATGTATACATTTTTTTTTCTCTTTGCAAGTTTTTCTCAAGGCTCTCTGCCAACGTCATATTTTTTAATATCATTTGTATAACGCGTCATGAGTACAAGTGTCAAACCGTACATTTCACAAGATAATAACATTGCGAGACAGACATTCGGCGGTGTGTGATATGATGAACGGTTTAATAAAACAAGGGAAATTACGCCGTTTGTTTTCTACTAGTTTTGTCACGCGGACGCGCTCGTAAATTTGATTTATATTGTCGTTAAATTTTCAGTGTGCCGTTGCAAATTTAATTGCAGCTTGGTATTTTATATTTTTATAGCTTTAAGCCTTAAAATAGAATATCAAATACGTCAGATTTCTAAAAATAGACTTTTAGTTTCCAAGAAAAAACCACATTGTTTCATTACACTTTTAAAAAAAGTTTATAGATGCGCACCTATACTCATCTGTTAATCTGATCTAATACTCCTGATTGTGCTTTCTTTTCTTTCTTTTTTTCATAGATTCACGCCTGTATACTCGAATAAATTTTAGATCCCTCATTATAGGGGGCAAAACTGTTGACGTTAAACATTGCTAGACTCCGCTACTGAGAGTTCAGTAACTGCGTTCTTCCTCAACGAAATAGCGTTCTACTGTATAAATACGAATGAGAAAATAGTTTTACAAACAAACAAATTCTTTACCTATATAAAATTATTTTAGATAATAATGTGTGGATTTTTGTATGCGTGTATGTATAATCGCGTCGACGTCTCACTCGTCTCAACTGTCGGTTACCAAACTTGTTTATTTAACAGCAATAACTGAGGCGGAAGTCTCGCCGCCGCCGCCCGCCCTACGCCGACACTCGAAGACATTTGTATAATAACTCTACTTGTTTGATTTAGTTTGAAATGTTATTAGCAGAGTTTAATTACTTCATCTTTGGATAAATGTCGTGGGGAGAGACGACTTAGTATCTAAGCAAATGTGCGCTCGAATAGTTAATGGTAAATACTTCACGAGATATGTACATACATACATACATACATAGACTCACGCCTGTTTCCCGGAGGGGTAGGCAGAGACTACGGAATACCATTTGCAACGAACCTGACATACCTCTCTTGCTTCATTCACTCCCATCAAGTTTCTCATGCATGCTCTTCTGTTTAGGGTACTTCTGACCTGTCCGTTTTTTAGGATGTCTCCAATCTGGTCAGAGAACGTCCGCCTAGGTCTTCCCCTTCGTCCTGTCACATTCACACTTGCCTTATATATCTTCTTTGTCAGTCTTTCGTCATCCATCCTCTCCATGTGCCCAAACCATCTTAACATGCCTTTCTCGATGCTTGTCACTACATCTTCTTTTACCCCACACGAGATATGTATGTAGAACGTAATAATAATATTGATAGAGTGCACTACTATTTATCTGTAGCGATAGCTACATACAACTGAGGCCATCTAGCGAGTGACGACGAAGTCTCAACAACAACAATACGGCGACATCTATGGGACACGATTCTACGGAAACAAGGTGCTGAATCGCACAAGCAGAGTTCGCACACGAAGTTGATTATATAATAATATAGAATTTCTCAAATACGTCCGTCGGACTGACAGTCCACCAGGCACGATCAACCAGCCTGGTTAGAGGATCCTCCCTCTAGTTGGAGGAACACCACACCCTTTCTTCCTCCACATATCTTCTAACTCTAGGGTTTAGAAGAAGTATTTTACGATTGCTTACAAAGTAAGTACATTTCTAAATGAGATAAACTAGTTGCCAGCTTTTATTTTTGTAATTTAAACTTTATTTTACTAGTAACGTTTGATATTTTACAAGTCTATACCAACCCGTCTGGCCAGCATGGTATAGTAGGAACATTTTTCATAAAATTTATGAAAAAAAATCCATTTAATGTTGACTCACAACTTACCACTACTGTGACACAAATTAGGCGTGGCCTATGTTCAGGAGTGGATTGCAAAAGTCTGTATGTTAATTGTACTAGTTTCAGAGAGACAGCAGACGTTGTCCTGGATATCTCAAAAGTTTTTACACACCGATTACAACGTCGCCTATCGGAACCAATTGTATTCTTAGACCATCCAGGTACACATTGAAATCATCTGTATGCTTAAATTTTGAAAACTACGCAACCCGCTTTTAATTCGTTTTATTTTAATAGAAAGAATGATTCAAGAGGAAGGTTTATATGTATAATTGACGCGGGCGAAGCCACTTGTGACGTCTAGTATTATGTAAAATATAGTTATTGGCGAAAATTATGTAATTGTAATAATAGTGACTAAGCATAATTAACCAATAGGTTCTAATTTCCAAAGTAGGTACTTCAAGTCAACTTTGTATCTTTCTTCTTTACTAGGTGTACACGCAAGGTTGATTTAAAGACAATGATATTAAGTCCGCCTTTCACATGCGAAGTCAGTTTTATAATAAAAATAAAAGAAATAGAAAACAGGAGCTGCGCGAATCTTGGCTGCCTTCAACCTTATCACATAAGACTTAGAGATAATGTAAGCTACTTAGAAAGTTGTAAGCATTTACATATTTAGCAAATTAAAGAAATGCTTATGAATTCATTTCTCACAAACTTATAGTTTTCATTTGTTACGGCATCTGATCGATAGCACACATTAGTTGTATACCGAACTTTTGATTTGAAGAATTTATTAATCGAATTAAACCATATTATATTAAAAGTAGTCAAATTTTAATAAAAAGTTGTCATAGAAACTTTTAAACACTCGCGTTGCATGTTTAAGAATCTTAATATATATATTTCTTGTGTGCGTGTGTATGTCACTGAACTCCTCCTAAGCGATTGGACCGATCTTGATGAATTTTTTGTGTGTGTTCAAGGGGACTTGAGAATGGTTTAGATTCACAATTTAGTCCACTGGAAAATGTTTTTTTACTTAATTTTTAATTTGTAACTAGTTGTGGATTTTGGAATGTTTCACATTGGAACCGATGGACTGCGCTGCTATCGCAGTGTCAAATCTTATATTAATAATTTCGTCAAGGAGTACATTGAAACCTTACCTGAATAATAAAACATTAAAAAATAACGATATCGGGTCGACAACGTATATCCGCAAAATTCGGATTGTCGAGTATTTTGTTGAATTCTATAGTCGCCCTATTGGCCACTATAGCGAAATGTCACAGATACCGGATAACATTTTGAGTACCTACCTACTACTAAGTCTTAGTACTAAGTAGTTTGTATGTGTAAATACTTTTAGCAGTTATATTTCTTAAACAGTTAAAACGACATCTATCTATACTAATATAATAAAGCGGAAGAGTTTGTTTGTTTGTTTGTTTGAACGCGCTAATCTCAGGAACTACCGGTCGGGTCTGAAAAATTCTTTTTGTATACGATAGCTCAGTTATTCCGAAAGGCTATAGGCTATATTACATAACGCTTCGACCCTTTGGGGCCGGGCAAAAGGCTAAAAAGGCTAAAAGATCATGTCGGCTAATCTCAGGAAGTAGCAGTCGGATTTTAAAAATTGTTATTGGCTATGATAGCCCAATCATTCCGAAAGGCTATAGGCTATATAAAATTACGCCATAACTTTTAGGGGCCAGACAAAAATAATAAAATGGTCAAACAAGAAGGGGGAGGGTTGGTTCAAAGGCAAAAAAAAGCTAAACGAATAGGATACAATCTATATGGGTATCGTTTTCGAGATTTTCGGGACGCTGATTAATAATACGAAATTTATTTAGTGATCCAAGATGGCGGACGGGAAATCAAAGATGGCGGATGAGAAAATTAAAAAAATCAACATAAATATCGCCTTCGATATTTTGAGGGGTGGGGAATCGAAATACAACATCTATTTCGTGATCAAAGATGGCGGATGGGAAAATTTTAAGATATCAATATTGGTATCGTCTGCGATGTTGAAAGGGATGGGGAATCCAAATACAACATCTGTTTCGTGATTCAAGATGGTGGATGAGAAATCAAAGATGACGGATGGGAAAAATTTTAAAAATCAATATGGGTATCGTCTCTGATTAGATGGAGAATCCAAATACAACATTTTCCAGGTAGTAGAGCCTTGCTGATTTCAGCATGAATGGGCCGGCTCGACCGGGGAAGTACTACCCTCTGACAGAAAATCGACGTAAAGTAACAGTACCTAAACTGTTGCGTTTCGTTCGGTGAGTGAGAGTGCCGGAGGCCCTATCCCCTATTCCTTCTCCCTCATCCCACTCCTCATCCTATCCCTTTTCCCAACCCAAAGGGGCGGCAACGCACTTGTGACTCCTGTGGTGTTGCTTGTGTCCATGGGCGGCGGTAGTTGCTTACCATCAGGCAATCCGTCTGCTCGTTTGCCGCCTATTGCCATAAAAAAATACAACATCTATTTCGTGATCAAAGATGGCGAATAGGAAATCAAAGATGGCGGACGGGATTTTTGTTAAAATCGATATGGGTATCGTCTCCGATATTTTAAGGAATGGGGAATTCAAAAACACCATCTATTTCGTGATCAAAGATGGCGGATCGAATTTTTTTTTAAAATCAATATGGGTAACGTCACTGATGTTTAAAGGGATGGGAACCCAAATTTATACAACATTTATTTTGTGATTCAAGATGGCGAATGGGAAATCAAAGATGGCGGATGGGAAAATTTTAAAAATCAATATGGGTATCGTCTTTGATGATTTAAGGGATGGTAAATCCAAATACAACATCTATTTCATGATCAAAGATGGCGGATAGGAAATCAAAGACGGCGGACGGGATTTTTTTAAGTCGATATGGGTATTGTCTCCGATATTTTAATTAAGGAATGTGGAATGCAATATTATATAAAAATCTATGTTTGTTTGTTCATCATTTATAGACTCTGAAATAATAAGAGATTAAGCGCTAAGTCAATGGTAACTTTGGAAAAAGGGTTTGGAAAAAAGAGAATTAAATAAAAACTCTTAAAATGGGGATACAAAGTTCACTGGGTCTGGGATATACGGGAATGCCACTTTTACCCAAGAGTTGTGCGTGAAGCGATCGAAATCAAAAAACATAGAAATTTCAATCGGGAAGAGGGCTTCAAATTGTCATCGGCGTGGAATCCAGTGATTCAACTAACAACACCCACTTTAATGCGCAGTCGGCGAATGTTCAATATACAGATACGGTTAGTGTGTTTTGCGCCGGTACTTCGAAATCAACGACCCGGGGGTAGAAATAGAATCTTCTACCTCGCACTCGGAGACGTGACATCGCTACACCAGTCAGCTTGCGACCACGGGACGTGCAACCGTCTCGAAACGTCAAGCAAAATATGGTATGTAAATACTTAATGCATGTTCGCGTTAATCCGATATGTATATATTATATACATATATATTATATATATATATATATATATATATATATATATATATATATATATATATATATATATATATATATATATATATATATTTACATCCCCATGTTGATATTGCGTCCTACATGGCGGTTTTTACCGATGATGTTGCGTCCGACTGACTTGTTGCGTCCTGTATACGGACGCAAGATTGATCATCTCTCAAATTCAGCCAGGAGCCATCAAAAGATCAGTACAATGCATGGGTTAAATATTGGCATGGACGTAGTTTTGTCACGAGAGTGTATTTCGGCGTATTTTTTAGTTCCGCAGTGAGCCGCGCGAATTTTAGAGGCCGCTACTGAGAGATGTATATTAATGGCGTATATTCATTATTTTGGTTACATACATCATGCCGATAATGTTGCTTCCGTAATCTTATTCAGTATAATCAAAAGTTTTTATCGATTCTAATTAGCGATTTAATTGCGTCCAACAAAACGGCGCAAATGCGGTGATGGCTAGTGTGAGGGGGCGGAGTTAGCACGCGGGTTACAACCTGTTAGAGGCCCGCAGCGTGATTTTGTTTACAGCGTTTTGACTATCCCCGGGGCGGATGGAAAAACACTTGTGATGTGAAGTGGAAGTAAAAAACACAACAACATTAAAGAAGTGCCAGGATATTTTCATTAGTAAGTAACTAGTATCATTAAGTTTAATTAAAATGATTAATAGGTAATAGATAAATGAGTATTTTAAAGTAAATAACTTATTAAGTAAATAACTTGTAATAACATTTTAAGCTAAAAGTATAAAAGAGTATATAATATACGTAAATATATTTACTAAAAATATACCAAGAAATGTTGAGTATGTTTTGTTGGCGTAACTCGTACTTCCTTCAATAAAACAATTTTAGTGCTGAATTAGGTAAAGCTATCAACAAAAGCTTTACATATAATTGACAATAATAAACATAACTATCATTGATAGCTATGTTTATTATTGTCAATTATATATCAAACAATGTAACAACATTTCTTCTTTAAGTGAAAGGGTGCATTTGTAAGAAAAACTACTTTTTAGTAGTATTATATATCGATGACTCTTTACCTCAATTTTTTTTACGCATTATTAAACGGTTTTATTTAGCTTGACCAGTGTAGTTGTTTGTTTGTTTGGGTCAAATTTACAACAACAATATGTTTGGTGTTGTTGATTGACTTGATTGAATTGTGAAAAAATGTGTAATTTTATGATTATGGTCTGTAAATTGTACTTAATAACTCGGCAAAAATAAAGCTTGTTGGTATTACCGAAACAATTATTTTCTTCTTGATGCTTCCTTGGTTGGGCACCTTGATGGCCCTTGGTTACTTCCCTTGATGCCACCTTGGTTATAGGCCGCGCCACACAAGTTGGCGGATGTTAAATAAGCTACAAGCTGCACAATATCCAATCAACGCGCAGCTTTATGTGAGGTTCAGTCAGGATGATAACCTCCTTCTTAAAGTCGATTACAAATCGAATAACTTTGACTAGCAATATAATTCTTAAACTACTAGTACGATTTAAATGAAATTTGGAAATGTACCTCATCATACGATATTCGCTTAGTAAGGTACTAAACATTCAGACGTCGAGGTTATCCATATGGGCTAAATTGGACCTGGAACCCGACCTCCTAAGATTGGAGATAGTAACGGCCATTGGATCGTTAAAAACTAACAAGCCGCCAAGTCCGGATCAAATGACAGCTGAAGTGTTGAAGGCTCTGGGTGAAAAAGGTGTTAACACACTGCACAACATCTGCAACCACGTATGGCGGAACGGTGAGTGGCCCAAGGCTTGGACTCAGTCGATCATCCTTCCACTACATAAAAAGGGTTCGACCAAAAATGTGATAATTGTTGCACACTCGCTTTAATTTGTCACGCAAGCAAAGTCCTGTTTGACATCATAAACAACCGGGTCCGGTATTATCTTGACTGGTGGATCCCGCAAGAACAGGCCGGTTTTATCAAGGGAAAAGGCACGCGTGAACAAATATTAAACGTCATAGTCTAAGAGCCCGTGTACCCCAGACCTACGTTATTTTATAAAAGCTGAAAGTTTGTTAGCGGATGCTCCCAACACAGGTAAGAACGATGGACCATTATGGAGTTTGGGTTACGGTGGCTTTGGCAGGTAAGCGGTGCTAAAGGTGTCTAAAATACCGATCTAAATACATCAAATAATAAAGTCCAATTTTTCGGTATTACCTTCAGAATATCATTAAAAATCACGTTATTCATTGCCAGACACTTAACATCGTGGCAACCTCTTACCAGACACTCTTAATGTTCTTGAAATTATAATTTTACTTACGTTATAGTATAAAAGCAAATTTTTATATATAATACTTGGGTAATAAGTAGATGATGTTTCCTCATGAGCCAGACACTTTTGATAGTTCCAACCCCTTGCCAGACAAGCATGTAGGGTAGCTGTTAGGAGAGGGCGAAGTTAAAACTACGTTTTCTATACATGTCAAAACATTCAAATACTGCTCAACTATAGTTAAGAGGCAAATACACGACACAGCATAATATTTTTACATTTTTATATGACACAATAGCAAATATTATTTCTTTGCCATCAGTCATACCATCAATGTCCGTAACTATTTTTACATTATAATAATCACGAAATGCGAACAAAACTCCTCCCCATCCACAATCACCTGATCTATCTTTAGGTATCACATGAAAGCCCGGAGGGAAGAAATCTCTGCCTAACACGGAGCTCGTAAGAAAAGTCTCAGTTAATGCTATTATATCATATTCGCTTTGCGTAACATTATTAAGGAAGGTACTAGTCTTCGTCCTTAGACCACGAACATTTTTATAGCATATTTTCATGTCACGGGATCGCGGTCGACACTTGATTCTTAGTACGAAAGTTCTGCCGCCATGGCTTAACACATATGTCTTTAGCCCAGTTATCTGAAGACATTATATTTTCGGCATATTTAATAATATAATAATAATTATTATTTATTTTCAGGTAACAAGAACCCATAGATATATACCTTATAGACTAACATACATAAAGTAGCATTATAAAATATTATAAACAGGTGTTGTTTACGGCTTCATGTTACGCTGAGTGGTATTGCGTAACCTCCCATGAAAACGCCGATACACGACACCCTTCGGCCAAAACTCTTCCTTGAGGAAAGTCTCGAGATGTTGAGTCGGCACCCGCACCACGTACGACTTGAAGTTGGTGTTATGGATATATATCAAATGGACTTTGAGAGTCGAGAGATTGGAGTCACCAATCTCTCGACTCTCAAAGTCCATTTGGTCTTCAGACACAGGTATTCTACGACCTCCTCGTCCTTTGTGGAGTGATGCAGCCGAGAGACGTACAACTGCGTGGTTGGTACGGCGGGACGCAGCAGCATGTTCGATCCCACTAACCCGGTACCACAAAGTTTACGACAAGTTGGTTGCTTCTTCTTCTTCTCCACCTTTTTGAAACCATCCTCGTCGCATGTTTTCGGTTTTGGGGCACGTGGCTCCACAACCTCGTTAGGAGAGGGTTCACAAGGCTTCTGTTTACCCCCTTTTTCATCCGGCTGACTCTGTTGCGTTTTACTTTTGGCAGCAACATTGGCATAATCGCGCTTAGTCGTCGTTGCATCAACACTTGTCAAAACCTTGACCGGTGTCGATGACTCGATTTCAGCAACATTACGCGTCCCAGCGCTTGCATTACCGGCGATAGGCGACGCAAGCAAATTCGCTGACTCAAAACTGCTGATGGATGCGTTTTGAGCCCCGCGTCGTGTGTTAATGTTTGACACGACTGGCGACCTACTTGTAGAAATAGCGTTACGTAATAACACTACTTCTGCAAGGAGCTCACTCATGGTGCTGTCCGACTTCTCTAACTTGGACTGCACCTCGGCCAGGCTGGATTTCAGGGATGTGATATCCTTCAGCAACCTGGTTACATCGACGTGGTCGAATGTGACGGGCGGCAGCTTGTGCAGATCCTTCACCACGAACGAAGGCACGTCGTCAGGGTCCGTCACCTTCAATAACGAGATGCTATCCTGGATACTCTTCTCGGTGCCATCCCTTCGCCGGGACGGCATCTCGTCTAACTTGCCCAGGGTCTGATAGAGTAGCTTCTTGCTACCACAAATGTCTTCTTCTTTGAAGCTGGACTTGCAGATCTGCAGAATGCTGACCTCGTCCATGGTGTCGATGGCATGTTGTATAAACGCCAACAGCTCGTTGGCTGTGAGTTGCTGTGAACAGCTCAAAGCTACAGTATTGGGCGACGTATAGCCGCTAATTACATTAATTAAATAATAATTTAATAAGCGCGTCACAGCGCCGCACGTCCGCACTCGACGGGTGTGCGTTGCGTTGTCCAATGTTACTCCAAGGCTTAAGGAAGCGTAGTGGCCTGTGGCCACGAGATTTCAGTTTTTCAACAGTGCATTCGTCACTGCCACATATTGACTTAAGACAGTCACGTACTTGCTCGACTGTGGTGCCCTCCTGCACGTAATATAGGTGCAAGTATCTTCGCCTCTCAGCGGCATGTAGCATCGTGGAGCCAGGTTCAGCGGTACCCCTGAGTACCCCGGGAAGTGAAGATCGAGACTGTTTACGCCCCACTTTTTCCCAGTTTCCTTTATCAGTGTCTTCACAGCCAGTTCTGCCTGTATAACCTTATGAGCACTAAGGATAGGAGCCACAGACGATACTTTAGTTGCACTGGGGACAGAAGCCGCAGACGAATCTGTATCATCCCCGAGAGACTCGTTGTTTTGTTTAGGTTGCCGATTTGGAGGTTTATTTCTTGAAGTTAATTTATTTTCAGGAGTTGGACATGTTGGGATGCCGTTACACGTCGACGTTGAATTTTTGGGTATCGGCTTTTCTTCGCACGTCTTATTGATGTTTGATTTATATTGTTCTTCATCAGGTTTCAAATATTAATGCAGCGTTTAGTCGTAAAAAACTAAGAAATTTTGATGCATTAAGAATTTTTAACAATTTAAGTTAGTTGTAGCATCGAATGTCTTTACTTAGAATGTTTTCAAAATTTACATAGACTATCAGATAAATAAGTGTGCGCCAAAAAGTTTATTTGCATAAGTCATTCTAATCACGAATCTCTTCTTACGATTTACAATGTTTGTCTGGCAAGGGGTTGGAACTACCAAAAGTGTCTGGCTAATGAGGAAACATCATAGTGTATGATGTTTCCTCATTAGCCAGTGTTTAACAGCTACCCTACATGTTTGTCTGGCAAGGGGTTGGAACTATCAAAAGTGTCTGGCTAATGAGGAAACATCATCTACTTATTACCCAAATATTATATATTAAAATTTGCTTTTATACTATAACGTAAGTAAAATTATAATTTCATGAACATTAAGGGTGTCTGGCAAGAGGTTGCCACGATGCTAAGTATCTGGCAATGAATAACGTGATTTTTAATGATATTCTGAAGGTAATACCGAAAAATTGGACTTTATTATTTGATGTGTTTAGATCGGTATTTTAGACACCTTTAGGACCGTTTACCTGCCAAAGCCACTATAAACCAACTCCATAATGGTCCATCGTTCTTATCTGTGTTGGGAGCATCCGCTGACAAACTTTCAGCTTTTATAAAATAACGTAGGTCTGGGGTTCACGGGCTCTTGTTCTATCAGGAAAATTGTGGAAAAATGCTACAAGTTCAACACACCTGTCATAATGTATGTGCTTCGTCGACTATAGCATAGAGCATAGATATTTATATAGAGCCGTATTTCTTATGGGCGCTCTGTAGACAAACGTTCTGTGACCCAAATTGCCGCTTGGCGGCGTGGTAGTCGCGCTGTGACAGCTGTCTCTATGAGTGCAAGGGAGACGAACTGACTTAGAAATATAACCTTATTAAGTTATAGAAGTAACGCTAAAATAACAACAGCGGTTGCTTTGATTGATATTTTCTTTCTAATGGCACATGCAGTATGATAGAAAGAGCTATCGATGGGTTTATCAGCACGCTCTCATAGCAGTCTTATGGTAGCCAGACAGTAGACAAAACATAGAGTTAAGAAACAGAATGTTGTTCGTAACAGTAATGGTTTATCGATAAATATTTTTGGTCAAATGTCTAACTTTAGTATGTGTCGATATATTTAAGCCGTAGAACTAAACAACTAAAATATTGAAATTGTAGTTTTTGCTGTCGACGCCTGACAGTGCTTTGCAAAGACTTTCCAGACAGACAGTACTAAAAAAATTCACGTGTTTAATGATCGTGATAAGTTTCTAAATAATAAGCATATAACTTCTAAAAGTCTGAAATACGTAACGTGCGTACGTATACGATCCTATCATTGCAGGTAGGTAGTGATTATTAGTGATATTATGAATATCAATTGCTTTATTTACCTTAAAAAGGTAATTTAAAAATATATTATATATCGTAACTTATTTACTAGTGAAGCTGGATTTATTCACATATTTTACTTTATCTGTGGATTTATCAACATTCAATTGATATTCATTCTGAGTAAACCAAATCTAAGGATTTATTGCAAACATTATCGATATTTTATCGAAATTCATTTTGAGTAAGCACATCTCTAGTCTAGTTAAAATTTACGACAATTTCGAAGATTCGAAATGACATTTGTATATTTATCTTCCTCTTACATGGGAAAAAAATCATAAGTCAGAGTGAAGTAAATATATTGGGTAAGGTTGCTATTTTAATGCAGTCTCTATTACTTCCTTACTTTATGCGAACTGACGACACTTGCCAACTTGCCAATTGGAATCGGTACATGAAATCCTTAAGAAATTTCATTTCATTTTCATTAAATATCCTTCTATTATGTAAATCTGTATTCATTGACTATAGTAAGGCATTTGACTGTGTCAACTGGGATTGTCTATTTTTATTTATTTATTTATTTAGGTTTGCTAACAAATGTCACAGTAATACAAGCAAATATTATAAACATCTTACGTTCTAGAGTAACCGTTACATCCAATTATAAGCAAACACCACATACACTTACAATAACAAACATAAGTAAGTATTACTAATAATAAGTTAAAAGAAAGTACCGATTACAGTTCGGTTTTTTTTACATAGCATACCTTTTTCAAAAATACATTTATAAGAAAGCACTACATTTTACCGTTTTGCGATATTTAGTAAGAGAATCAGCAAATATATATAACATCGTGATTGCAGAGGTTAAGTAACTTGCACATGCGAGGGACAGGAGAGGTAGAGCCTCAAACAGTTCTTCTGGGTGGCGGATAAAGGAGACTGATGTATACTCTAGGATATTTGTATAGCACTCTAAAATTTATTCTATGAAGGAGTTGTGTACCGTCAAGTTTGTTGCGGACAAGTTTATATAACAAAACCAGATCTAAATATTTTCTTCTCTTTTCAAGTGTTTCCATTCTGTATTTTTGAAGTTTATCCTGATAAGAAACCATTCTTGGGTAACGCGAGGGTGACAAGTACTACAGAAATCTTTTTTGAATTCTTTCTAGCCTTAAAATGTGAACGGCATAATGCGGTCGCCAAACAACACTACAGTATTCTAAATCACTTCTCACAAAATATTGTATAATAAAAATTTTGTATGAGGCTTGCGAAAATTCTTTCCATTTCTTATAATAAATCCCAGAGATCTAGATGCTTTCCTAATGATCATTTCCAAATGAGGTACAAAGGTTAACTTTTTGTCTAACAAAACGCCTAAATCTCTAACACAATCACATTCATTTAATTCTACGCCGTTGATCGAGTATTTTGATGTTATTTCGATAATCTTACGAGTAAACTTAATAAACTATCATTTATTTGGATTTAATTGCATACCATTGTTATTACACCATACAGACAACGAATCCAGATCTTTCTTAAGAAGTAGGACCTCATGAAGTGACTTTCCAGTCTTAAAGATTTTAAGGTAATGTGCGAATAGCAGGAGTGTAGCATAGTGCAAGAAGTCCGGTAGGTCACTGATAAACATATTAAATAATAATAGCCCCAAGTGTGATCCTTAAGGCACTCCTGAAGTTATGGAGCGTGTGGATGATTTGAAGCCATTTAATACAACCCTGAAGTCACGATAGCTTAAGTATGATTTTATCCACTTGTAGATTGGTCCACCAAATCCGTACATACAGCATTTTTCTATTTATCATAACTGGGTGTACCTCATCACTTGATTGCACTTCTGCAATCTTTATATCACGAGAGCCAAGGTGTGGTGAGGAATGACGGTACAAAATCTAAAACATTCAGTTTTGAAAAAGGAGTTTGACAAGGCTGCATCCTTTAACCCATCCTATTCAATATATACAATCAATACATAGTGAGGCGTACTTGCGATAACTGGGAGGGAGGCATCACCGTTGGTGGACGCAAAATCTGTAATTTGCGTAATGCAGACGACACCGCCTTGCTAGCGTCAGATGACGCCGAGATGATCACCTCACTGGATAGGATGGAGTGCATCAGCGGTGAACTAGGACTCTCGATAAACAGGTCCAAAATGAAAATCATGGTCATAGATCGCAGAGGCAAGCTTAACCCCACTGGGTCACTCAATTTAGAGACAGTTATCAGCTTTATATACCTGGGTTCAAACATTAGTAATGGCTCTTGTGAATCTGAGGTGCGAAGAAGGATCGGAATTGCAAAAGTCAAGAATATCTCTCTGAAAACCAAGATCAATCTTGTACCCACTCTGGTCTTCTCCCTATTCTTGTATGGCGCAGAGACATGGACCTTGAAGAAAGCTGACCGTGATCGCATTGATGCTTTCGAGATGTGGTGCTGGAGAAAGATGAGAGCGGTGGAGAGAGATGTGGTGCCGGGCATCCCCTGGACAGCACACTGCACCAACGTATCAATCATACAGGAGCTCAAGATCCAGACGAGGCTTTCCACTATCTGCCTGCGTAGAGTTCTAGAGTACTTCAGGCACATTTCGAGGAAAGACAGTGATAACTTGGAAAAGTTAATAATCACTGGCAAAGTGGAAGGAAAAAGACCGAGAGGCAGAAGCCCAATCCGTTGGACCGACCAGATCCGCACGACTCTTAACACCACGGTATCGTGTACCGCGGTGTTAAGAGTCGTGCGGATTGCTCTCCACTCGGCAGCAGATAGGAATAGATGGCGGGAAGTGGTCCGCAATAGACTGTTTCCACGAGGTGGTCAGAAGAAGGTTATCCAATCTCGAGTAAATAGGTAGGTAGATCTTCTGGGTTAGTGTGCTACAACCTTGACAACATATTTGCTTAACATCAGGCAGTATACTACATACTGCCTGAGCCCTACATTGATATGGCAAGAACAAAAATGCCAACTCAATTATGACTGTAATAAGCTTTTTTATCCCGGATAACGCTCGTATTTAATAAGGGTGCATGGCATTGAACCCAAACAAGTCGAGCAAAAAAGCACAGTCGTAAGTTTTACTTTCTTCTCTCTGTAACTTCGTTCTGAATAAAGCTAGACATCTGAACATTTCATTATCAAGAGAACGTCTTTATAATATATTTATATTACAGAGTTTCATCCAAATCGAACTAGTACTATAAAAATTATTGATTGTCACACTCACTCAACGGTCTTCATAAAATTCTAGGGAACTTCTAGCAGACTTTTGATGATCATTATCATTTAGCCTAAAAAAATAAAAATAAATCCTTAAACTTTTAGGAAAAATTCAAACAAATGTACCTTTTTAACCCATCAGCTCTTTTAACTCCTTACGTCACTTTTTATGGTGTTTATGTTTTGATCCGTTGATCGTAAACATGGCGCGTGTTATCGCGCACTTATGACTCACTTCAGATAAACATCCATAAAAAACAAACGAGACCACTTATCGTTGTTCTGTAAGCTGTTTTGTTTTTATGAATAGTTTTCCTAGTTGCTAATACCAATAAGACGACAAGTGGATCGTCATAAGTTTCTAACAAGATCTGATAAGATTTCGTAAATGTGTTTTCAGGTCTCTAAAAGGTTAGGGCGTTATAAATGAATGTTTTATCCATAAATGTCGTAACTACTTATTATAACACCATGAACAAGATATATTCTTCAATAAATAAAGCAATAAAGTATGTTCAGTCTCACAGTTTTGTATAAACAGACCTTGAAATACGATACCGAGATAAGCCGACGCGACGGCTGTGTACACGTCGCAAGTTATAAGCCATGAAAATAATTTTTACATGGCTTACAACTTACAGAATTGCTATGGAAGACTAGGTAAAATATCACTTTATTCATTTCAAATACCTTCTTTGATAATAAATGAACGAAATTTGTATAATAAATAAATAAACTAAGCAATGGATCAAATTACAAAGCTCTTCTACGTTCACCCTATTATGACCCATATTGCCATAGTGGTAACGATCATAACTGTATCACTGCACTAGACGCAGCCACGCCTCGTACGCAAGTGAAATGTGGCATTTTGTTTTTTTTTTTTTGGCTCTTAGAAAGGTGCCAGTGCTTATATTCGTTTTAAAACACAAGCTAAATTTATCTATGGTCTCAATAAAAAAAAATCGTTGAACAAAAATCAACCCAATGAATTAGAAAATTGGGTTTTAAATGCATCGCACCGGCTGAACGCCGGCGTTCTCCACGCTTTGTGAGCATATCGAGAATAATAATAGTTTGAACGCCGGCGGTCTCGATGCTGTTTAAAGGTTAAATTTGGTCTAGTTTTCATATTTTAGAATCTACACAATTAAGTTTGTGAACCTTTGTAGTATGTGAATTAGGTATTAATTACTCCACCAAGATAACGTTGCGGTTTAGAATTCGGAATTCAGTTTATGTCCCTACTAGATTCAAATATTTTTGGCTCTCTAGAAGTAGTCAGGAGGCAGCGATAGCCTAGTTGAGATACCAAAGGCTGCCATGCAGAGGATATCGGGTTCGAATCTACGGCGCGCACCAATGACTTTTCAGAATTATGTGCGTATTGAATTGTTAATTATCGCTTGTCCCGTGCCTCGGCGAGCACTTTAAGCCGTCGGTCCCGGTTGTCATGAAGAAAAGGTCCCGGTTGAAATGGCACGGGGGGGGGGGTCACGGATGGGGTACGGATGGAGGTTCACGCTGGGGAGCAGGGTAGAATAACCCCCCATGAGGAGAGATGTTTGTTATAGACCATCACAAGCAAAAAGAAGTGAGATCTCAATAAAAACATTGCATGTAAAAAGAACAACAACTCGAGCAACAGTTCTTCAGTATATAGTTGTGAGATCAAATATGGTAACTAATGGTGCCTACCTGAAACGGTCATGACGGCTGGAACACGAGAGTGTACGGTATTGATAAATATATTAGTTTAGGAGGAAGCAGCATTCTCAACACAATATATGGACTACATACAGAAAAAATATTCGGTATCAATATAACCTCTAATGTAGTAGGAAGTCATTTAATTAATGGAATGCTTATATTAAATACAGGAAAATATGCGGCACCGATATAAACTTAAATTTAGATGGATGCAGGAAAATCTGTAATACACATAAAACATATTCGGAAATATACAGTGCGTCACATTATTTCCATTATGAACGGACGCCAGAAACCAGCGAGAATTATTTGAAATTGAATATCTTCATTTTGTGTTTAATCAAAATTTCTTGTTGATAATGGAATTCACATGACAAAAGTGTAACTATATTCGCACAATTAACAATTGAAATCTCATTGACAGTGGTGGACGCCACAAGGTTCGACTTTGAAATGACGCAAGAAGTCTTCCGCGATTTAAATATATATATATATATATATATATATATACATTCTTAAAAAAATGTCAACTGGAGATCATGACACATCAAACATTCAAAGTAATTCATCCAGTGGTGCACTCACTTGCACCGCTTAGTCCGCACTCTGTCCGCGCTCATCTCAGAGCTGCTCTGTGGGTGGTACACACTGGCCACTATGTTGTTGAGCTCGATTTACTCGCAAAGAGCGCGCGTCTCTCCGCCTCCAGAATTAGCTCTTCAAAAGCAATGAGCACTCCTCAATTTTGTGCACGTTTGATGTTGCAGTGAGAATTTAAAATACGGTAGCGCTTTCAAATGGCCGCTGTAATGCGCCTGCAAAATGTATGAAAGACGCTGATTTTAATGACCACTTGATTATGCCATATAGTACTGTAAATTATCGCAGAGTGCCTCTAATTTCAATGAAATTTTATTATCTGTTTCTGAGAAAGCTTGGGGTAGTTTAGTCAGCAAAGTCAATATCATTATATTTGAAATAAAACGACGTATTCCCAGAGACGAGTGGCAAAGACTGACAATGTTCTATTTCTTACTATAGAAGTAAACACACAATTTAAAATACATGTCTATATGTCTAGTGACAATAAAAGACAGATGGCCAGTACGATACATGGCCAGTGCTAATACATACTGTGTAGATATTAAACCTTCAACACCCCCACTATATCTAACAATATCATCATCATCATCATCCTAGCGCTGTCCCGGTTGCGCTCCAAAACCCACGCCTTGGAGCCCGGGGTCCGCTTTCCGGCTATGTCTCCTCCACTTCGCACGGTCTTCAGCATCCCTGGTGGTTAGTTGGTTGGCACGCATATCATCCCTTACGACGTCAAGCCAGCATTTCTTTGGCCTTCCCCGTTTACCGGGGCCCGGTGGAGGTAGCATGGCAAGACATTTGTTACCCACGTAAGATGCCGGTTGACGTAAGACGTGGCCATACCAGCGTAGACGACACTCTTGCAGTTTGTCAGCAATGTCACGGACATGAAGGCTACCCCGGATGCGGGAGTTCCTAATGCGGTCCTTCCGCGTGACACCACACATCCAGCGCAGCATGTTCATCTCCGTGACACGCAGACTCTGCTTGTGTCGCTCAAGCACAGGCCACGTCTCACTGCCATACAACAGGACAGGTCTAATGATGGATTTATAGACCTGTCCTTTGAGCTTAACCGGCATTTTGGGGTCACAAATGACACCGCTCACCTCACGCCATTTGGCCCAGGCTGCCGAAATGCGTGCCTTGACGTCACAATCGATGTCCCCAGACATATCATTATATCTAACAATATGTATATACACAATTACAATCTTTGAATACCTAATACACACATCAACAAAGTCTAGGGATATCTTAATCCTAAATTATTTACGAGTTTATAGTTTAGAACCTTGTTAGTTTCCACAAAAAGTTTATATACAGATTAAAACCTCTTTTATTCTATTTTCAAAATTTGAACATGGAAAGAAAAAAAACAAAATAATAAACAAAATATGGCGGCAAATTTGCTAGTAATTCGTTACATTAAAGAAAGTTAAAACTGTTTTATTATAATTATTAATGAAAAGGGTTTTTAAGTGTTTTTCTTTTTTAATTTAACGTGACGTACGAACTTTAAAAGTCATGTCACGTCGTCATTTGAGTCGAGATGAAATGTTACGAGCCGTGGGCATGTTAGAAAATGGTGCAATTCAACGCGTCGTTGCTGAGGCCCTACATACCAGTCAAAATGTGATATCAAGGTTGTGGTCACGTTATCGCAGTACTGGAGATGTGGCCGAACAGCACACAGGTAGATATCGTGTTACTACGCAGAGACAGGATCGATTTCTCCAAATGACCGCCAGAAGACAACCCAATATCACAGCGCTGCAACTAGTGCAAAGGCTCCAGGAGGACCACCAGCTGCTGGTAAGCGACCAAACCGTGCGAAGAAGGTTACATGAAGTTGATCTTCATGCTCGAAGACCATTGCGTGTTCCAGCATTGCGACGTGGCAATCGCGGTCGGCGGCTTTCGTGGGCTCGGGAGCATTTACCATGGAGTGACGAACAATGGTCTTTGGTGCTGTTCACCGATGAGTCCCGGTTTGGGTTTCACCCGGATTCACGAAGAACACGCGTTTGGAGAGCTCCAGGGAGAGTTAGCCGTCTACGGCACCCTCAGGAGGTCCACCCATACCAAGGCGGGACAATCATGGTGTGGGCAGGAATTCGTCTTGGCGGACGAACCCAACTCGTTTGGATCCAAGGCAGCATGACTGCACAAAAATACCACGAGGAGGTAGTAGAGCCCGTTATTGTCCCACACAGAACTCAAATAGGCCATGAATTTCTACTCATGCACGATAATGCTCCTTGCCATACGGCGCGGCTGGTATCGACCGCTCTCCGAGAGCACGATATTCAAGTTTTGGATTGGCCTGCACAGTCGCCCGACTTAAATCCTATCGAGCATGCCTGGGACATGTTACAACGAAAAGCTTTGAGAGATTTTCCACCAAATTTGACGACTGAACAACAACTTTACGAACACTTGCAAAGGACATGGGACCTCATACCGCAGCAAGACATTGACAATTTAATTTTAAGTATTAACAATCGATGTCGATGTGTAATCAATGTAAGAGGTGGCAACACTGATTATTAATGATTAGATTTTACAAGATTTTTTCCATTTTTATTAAAATTAATAGTTTTTTAAGAAGAAATGTTTGTTGTTATCATACTAATTTTCCATGATGATTAAAAAAATTTTTTTTTTTATTTAAAACAAAAAAAAACACGAAATGTTTTTTATTTTTATTAAAGACCTTAAAATAATATATGATTCTTCTATTTACTGTATCAGAAAATTCTTCATAGATTTTTAGATATTTGATGAAATATAAAATATCCCTAGACTTTGTTGATGTGTGTATATCCAAAAACTTATGTTTCACAACACAAAGTATTGGTGAATACATCAGCTGGCATCTCAGCTGTAGGCAAATACTATTCACATTTACAATTGTATTTACTATACATTCTATACAAAAGTAAAATATCTAGAATAGCAATTGTTAAATTGACTCAAAAATCCAACTGCATAAGTAATATCAGGCCTGGTTAGAACTGCTAAGTACATTAGACAACCAATAACTTGATATGGGAATTTTCCAACATAGTTTTCCCCCTTACATACATGCAAGTTAATTTTTGTAACACCTTATCAATATAATCAGACTGGTTCAATGTGATAGATTTCTCAGATTTATTAACACATTGACACCAATGACTTTCTTAAGTTTGAAATACTTACTAATACATTTTTCAAATATTCTGTTTCTTTACAACCATTTGAAAAAATAAAAATCTCTACAAAAAATATTTCTAACTTTTGTATACATATATGGATCTATCTTAGATCTCCTATAAACAATACATTCATAGCAACTAGATCTCCTATGAACAATACATTCATAGCAACTAAATATGCACGGAACCGAACTTTGTTATCACTGTCATATTTTTACAAAGCACCCACTTACACTGCACAACCCTACCATCTTGTGAACTATGACATAATTCCCATGCATCATTTTCTTTAGTTCTTCTTGCATGGTCAACATCCACTGTTTCTTTTCTGGTCCATTGCAGTGTCAAACCTGCCCCGTCATGGGTTTTAGCGCTTGTACAAAGATTCAACATACCATATCTCTCTGGTGGTTTCCGTGTTCGTCTGGGTCTGTCCATGAACCCTTCATTTTCACACTTAAGTACACTCTCTGAGTCTTTATAATCATTATCACTGTTGGAGTTATCTTCAAGACTAGATATATGTAGATTCCAAACTTGTTACCTTCTGGGCTTGTTGTTTACCTTCAAGACTAGATGTTGATTCCAAAACCTGTTACCTTCTGGGATTGTTCTGGTTTAACCTAATCCCCCACTGAAGCAACATTCTGGTCTTGCACTTGAATCACACATTCTGAATTGATTTCTGGCTTCAATTTCAGGCCTATAACCTGAAATAATACAACGTTTGCCCATCGACCGCGCTTGTAATTTCTTTATCTGGTTCTGCCTTTATACAATGTTTCATGCCTTCCAGAACCAAGAAATTTTCTGCAGCGAAACACCACTCCGAATAATTATCGCGTCCCTTTAGTTTCGGCACATTTACTAGGTAGTGGCTAGCCATTTTGTGAAACTGATATACTGCGATAATTAGAATTACAGCTAAATCGCACTGGATAATGTCTTTTAACACTTGCTTGCAAAAATCTTGTTAAAACGAATACTGTCTTTTAACACTTGCTTGCAAAATTCTTGCTAAAACGACTCAATTGCGATTTTAACACTTGCTCGCAAAATCCTTGTTAAAACGAATACTGTATTTTAACACTTGCTTGCAAAATCCTTGTTAAAACGACTCAATTGCGATTTTATGAGCTCTCTGGGCCCATAACCTGAAATAAAACGACGTATTCCCAGAGACGAGTGGCAAAGACTGACAATGTTTTATTTCTAACTATAGAAGTAAACACATAATTTGAAATACATGTCTATATGTCTAGTGACAATAAAAGACAGATGGCCAGTACGATACATGGCCAGTGCTAATACATACTGTGTAGATATTAAACCTTCAACAATATTTACGACTAAACTGTTTGTATTTCAAATATCGACTAATGCTTCAATATTTGGAGAATAATTGATACAGTTCGTAGTTATTCAATCACAAACGTATTCATATCGGAACTACAAGTAAACCGGTTTTAGAAATCCAGAAAGTTAACAAGTGTCAAGTTTTGACCGAGGTCCTTCACTCACCACATACTTGTTATTTTTTTTTTACACTTGCCTATTACTTACTTCGGGGTAGGCATCACTAACAAGAGTTATCTTGCCATCACTATCGTGATGATAAAAAAATACACTCGTGTCTTGGCGACAAGATTACTACTTACCTTGAAGTGGAAAGTTAATATAGCTGCTATGAAGAGGTTTAAAAAATAAAATAAATATTGGGTAGTCTGTATATACTCATCCTCAAATATAAGAATGGAGTTAAAACATGTGAGCCTATTCACATCAACCGAGCAATTTAAAAAAAAATTGCAATTATAATTTGCGACAGTAAATAATCGTATTATGTGCATATAAGCGCATATTTATGCTATTTAAGTAAGATACCTATGATCATATTCGTTCCTTCATGATATTTCTAACAAACAAAATGTTTAACTTTTTCAACTATGCAACTTTACACCGAAATGGATACATTTGCATTGTGTTTCTGTCTTACGTATTATTTTACTTTGATACGGGCTTTGTGTCGTCTGTTTTACAATATAAAAAAAGGAACTAGAAGAACAAAATACAATAAAACAGTTACCAGTTATGTTCACACAGGTATCGTACCCTTTGTCTGAAACAATGAAAATACACGAGCAATAGTCAAGGATTTAATTAAAAGCTTAAAAACAGAATCAGTGAGGAGGGTACATGGGGTTAGGTGGAGGGGGGTTTTGTGAGTCCAGCGAGTAATCTCAGGGCGACATTAGCTGAACAAAAAGTGCAAAAGTGACAGAGCCCAAATACGGCGCCGCGCCGGCGACATAGTGCAGCAAATGTGGCGGGAACTGTGATATGCCGGGACTGTCCTGCCTTACGTGTTTGTGACGTAAGCTGTGAAGATTTTAGGAACTGTTACTGCTTTTAGAAATGTTGGCAATTTGAACCTCTATTTTTATTTATGAAATGTTTCGTTTGTCCTTTATGCTTTCTGGAGAATCGTGAAAGGATATACATACATACATACATAGTCTCACGCCTTTAACCCCGAAGGGGTAGGCAGAGGTGTATTTCTACACCCACTTTTCGCCAGAGATACTTTAGTCCCACGTGAAAGGATATTTGAATCAAATATGACTTTATGCAAGTCTCCAAAACTTTTCATATGTGAAAATTAATAAACGTAAGTAATTATAGGCACAATTCATCAAGGCACTTTCTACAAATAGTATCACGCTATATGATTTTATCTTTCAACGTAACGATAAACTTTAGACCATCTTTATGAGCCTCTCCTTCTTCATCGTGTCAGTGGTTCATATTTTCTGTTCACAAAACTTGGCTACGGTGACGGCAATGTCTGAGACCACTTTAAGGTCTAGTTTGCTGCAAGTAGATAGGATGCATGTATAGGAGCCTCCCCGCGGCGCACCCTGGAAGCAGCTAGACCCGGTAATGCAGGGTCTTGGCTGACTAATACTTACCCCACAATGGTTCACTTGAATCTTTACGATAAAATTATAAAATTAGTTGGCCTAGCCGTCTTGTTTGTACAAATACAATAAACGCAAAAAATATCAAACGATTTTTCTACGGTTTCAACAATAAAAAATGTGATAACTGAAGGTTTAGGTGTTAATCACGCAGACGGAGTCACGAGCAAAATCTAGCAAAGTATAAATGTCATATTTATGTGATTCACGTCGTGTCTGGTGAACCAACTATAGTACTAGATTTCAGAGTGTAGCGTCCGCCTGTACACGTGATAATATTATGTTGTTGAACTATTGTGCCTCGATAACTTTGTTCTCACAAGTTTTGTACTAGAACTGATATTGGCGAACCCTCTACATTGTATCAACACACAATAGTATTCTTTGAACATATCAGCAGTTCACTCAAATCTTACTGTTTTGTGAGCAGCCAATCTATAGGACAAAGCGAATACTCTGGGATTTAATTTAAAGTGAAGTAGTTCATTACAATAGTTATGAGAGACAAGTTTACGTTTAAACATTTGAAAAGCAGATATATCAAGAACGAACTCGTTTGGCAAAAAATACAGGTTAGCAATAGGTGATATAAAAATTTTGTGTGAAACATTTTTAAGCATTCATCAAAGTATTTTTAACCATTAAAATGTTTCACCTTTAATTTTTATATCACCTATTATTGCTAACCTGTATTTTTTGCCAAACGAGTTCGTTCTTGGTGATTTTCAACAATTGTTTTTCTAAAAATTACTCATAATTAGTATTTCATTTAATGTTATCAAATTAATCGTTTCTATAATAAAATTTATTATATTTCATTTATAAAATTATATAAACTAAATATATTTAATATATTTAGTTTATTTGTATAATTTCATAATGAAATAGTCCGATAAATTACAGCAGTGCGAATATCACATTCGATGAATCCGTATGAATGCAAGTTTATATTAGATTTGATGTTTGTACATTCACGTTAATGTTATGATTTGATTCGCTCTATAATTACTGGCAGATCACTGCACATATAACACCCAAAATCAGTCATAACAATATAAATTATCGTTTTGAAAACAAGCTTAATGTATTATTAATGTGAAATATTCAATAAAATATTAAGGGCAGCGTTAGCCTAGTGGAGATACCAATGGACTGCCATGCAGACCGTATCGGGTTCGAATCCACGGCGCCCACCACTGACCTTTCGAAGTTATGTGCGTATTAAATTGATAATTATTGCTTGCCCCGTACCTCAGATAGCACGTTAAACCGTCGGTCCCGGCTGTTATTAAGATCTTTGACAGTCGTTACGGGGAGTCAGTGTCCTCAAATAAACTGATACTGGTCTAAACCATGGAATATCGCTATCCCTTTGGGTTGTGGAGGTCAAACGGCAGTCGCTCTGTGGAAAAGTTGATATTCTGTCATATCTGGTGAGACCAGTAAGCGGACTTCGGGCTCGAAGGCGTGTAAGTCTTGGATGCAACCGGTAGAAAGGCTAGAACGATCATGATTCAATTAAATATTTATCAGTTGTACGGATGGTTTTATTGCGGCATGTTGACATTGAATGTTTGAACTGTGTGGAGAAATTACAAATATTGTACAAAGTACATAATTATAGCCCGAACCTTTGAAGTTAAAAAGAACAAGGAAGCAGTCTTTGTAATGAGAACGAAAATATGTCAAAATTTAGAGTTTAATTGTAATTGAATTATGATAAATTATAAAACAAAAATATTCAACCTTGATAATGTGTATATTAATCTTTTTGCCCCATATAAAGTAAATGTTGGTAACCTTCATTATATCAATTTCATTAGCAATCGTATCAAACCAGTGATTTTAGCTTAGAAAAGCAATGGTAAATGTTTCCTATGAGTACATCGTGTGTTGCTTAAGAAGACACCAAGTTCCAATAAAATTAAGAGGGATATAATCGTTTTGTCATTGGAATGAACACTTTGTGTATTAATACCTAATAAGTTTTCGACATTAGTCATAGAGTCGATGATACACTTAAGGTACTTATGAAATGGTGTAATAAATATCAATCAAATACATATATACTAAGAGAACTGAAGGCCAATTCTGGTAATTATATTTGTTCAAATTCCAATATCAATCTAGTCTCGGCGTCATAAATGGTATTCTCGTAACTTAACTGACACTTGAATGAGATCGGGACTACATCGAAAGTTGAACCAAGTGTGAACTAGTGTGAACGGTATTCTGCTAATTATTAGTAGAGCAGGTAAGGTATTTCTAGTTTTTGAACATTGATACCATCGTACATAAATAATATAACTGAACTATGTAGGTACCTAATAGTAACTTTAAGCGACATCTCCAAAGTTGTTTCAAACTTTTAAAAATAAATAATAAACAAGTTTCGCGCAAATCAAAAATTCAAAACCTTAGACTATATTACTATAAGCCCCACGCAAAATACAAAATTGACATTTTGACGTTTCGTTCGTTGCGTGACGCGTGGGGTAATTTTGCGGCATAATCAAAACACCCATATTTTTATAATGTTCTATTTTAATCTAAAATTATTGAATACCTATTGAAAATAATCCACACGATCCAAGGAACCAATATATTTACTTACCGAAATTTTATTACTTAGTTGTATATTAATTTTAATTTGGCATGGAAATGTATTGGCATGCAATTACATACTATTCCTATTAACGTATTTTCCCATACAATGACAAAATTCATGTTTTTGTTTTTGAGTTTTTGACATTACCTCTGATATCAACAAGAGATTATAAATTGATTATATTGAAATTATACTGTAAGTAAATTAAGTGTAGCAGAATACCAATTGTGAGTCAATTCAAAATTAAATCGCAGGTCAGTCAAAATTCAGTGTCAATGTCTGTTAAATACGAGAATTGGCCTTCAGCTTAGCAGAGATTGGCAATTAATTACTTGTTAAAGTGTGTCAAACGTGTTAAAGTCCTTTACGTAATATAAAGTACCTAATAAAATTAAGACGCTTTTCTCATTCAACAATAGTAACATAGAATTTCGCCAGTGGAAAGCCAATGGCAATAATTTGTCACCAAACTGAAGTGGTTGACACAAAGCGCCCGATGACAATTGGCACTTTGAGTGACACGAATGAGTGACAAGTGACTGACGAGTGACACGGTTCTTTGTACTTCATTATCCATGCTAGCTAATGGCGGATGGCACTTTTATGGAGGCTATAATTACGATCGCGTTAATTGACATTCTGGAAAAAATAAATCTTGACATTTAAAGATAATTGGTCGCTCAACTTAATTTGGAATAAAACCTTCAAAGTTGTCTTTAATTGCAATGAATTAATTAAAGTGATTTAGGCACGAGGCTATCCACGTTAAAGTTATAATTAAATATTATTAACTGGTTGTAAGTGAGACCGATTATAAAGATTATAATTATCAAATAATTGTATAGCGTTTTCTAAAGCCCAGGCAGCGATAGCGAACAGTCTGCTATGTAGAGGGTATCAGGTTCGAATCCATGGCGCGCACCGCTGACTGAAAGTTATGTGCGACATGCGCGGATTGAATAGACAATTATACTTATAAATATTTTCCGAGCAACGCCACGGAGAGCACGTTAAGCCGATGGTCTCAGCTGTCATAACCGTCAAAGATCTTCTTTGACGGTTCCTATAAGTAAACTGACGCTAGTCTAAACCAATGAATGACGCTATTACCTTGATTTGCGGAAAAGGTCGTCGTTCGGTTATTCTGTCAAATCCGATTAGAATAGTAACTGGATTCCGGGATGCAATGGGGATATCGCTAGGAGGATGATGGCGTTCCGTTGTCAAATAATAAACAAAAACAGTAAACTCCGTTATTCTACTGTAATGGCACACGTTTACAATAGTGTCAATGTTATTTATACAGCCGCAATACAGCACGGAATTGAACAGCGCTACATACAAGGCTCGCGCCCTGATTGCGATCGCAGAGCAAACTCAGTGTGTCCGCGCGACCGCTGCACAAATAAATGTTTATTCACCTTAATGATGTTTGTTGTACAACAAACATTAATTAACACTATTTTTATTCTACGTTTATTTTTTATTCTCTGACGAGATTGGAGACATCCTTAAAAAGGACAGGTCAGAAGTACCCTAAACAGAAGAGCATGCATGAGAAACTTGATGGGAGTGAATGAAGCAAGAGGTAGGTCAGGATCGTTGCAAATGGCGTTCCGTAGTCTCTGCTTGCCCCTCCGGGAAACAGGCGTGAGTCTATGAATGTAAGTATTTATTTTTTGTGTTGGTACTAATTTCGTGCCACTTCTGTTTAACCCACCCAATTAATCTTAATATATAAAATCCTTGCGTTACTGACTGACTGACAGACACGCTACAGCCGAAACTATTGGGCGCAGGAAGCTGAAATTTGGCATGTATTTTCCTTGGCGACCGTAGAGGTGCACTAAGAAGGGATTTCCCGAAATTCCCACGGGATCGGCCAAAACGGGTAAATTTAAAAAAAATGCAGGCGTAGCTGCTGGCGTCCTCTAGTATAATTATAAAAGCTTAACAATTTAGCAACGAACACATAATTGTTTATACTGTAAAAGAAACTTCGGCGTTGGTATTATGTTTTTTATAGTCTTTAACGACTGACGCATGAATAATATGGAATAACCTATATTACAAATAAGGGTATACACAAGCAATTCCTTGCCTCTTGTGAAGAAAAACTGGCTTCCAACTTTCTTTGTCTACTAACACTTATGAGCATGGTGCCAAAATATGTTCTTATATCAATATAATCTCATTGCTTCTATCCACAAGTAACACACCACAAAAAATATACCAATATCGTCATCGTGAATACGAACTATACCATTACTGTGCATCCGCCTTCTGTATTACTCATATCTTCAGAAAGTCAGTTTTTGCGCCGTGTATTTGAGCCGGTGACCCTCAGCGTAGCAGTCAGTTCGACTCTCTTCCGCATAATAAAGTATATACTATGTCTAATCTTGGAAGACTTTAAATAAATTTCCGACGTTGGGAGTTAGATTCGACCAATGTTGTAGATCTCGATTTATTTCGTTGCATTTTAATATAATTAGTGACATGTAGATGTAGTCGACATGTCAAGATATATTTTTCCGACATCCAATATCAATATATTATATGTTTCATACTTCCTGCTGCCGCAGCCGCACCCGCTGCCAAATAACATTGCAATTACATGCGGGAATCACCGCCGAACACATTCTAATAAATAATAGATTTTATTGCTAACAACAGTATGGTATAACTCGAATCAAATGTATGTAGTTCGGCACATATACATACGTCACTATAATATATTATGTCGGTAGCGATAGCTTTTTGGAGATACCAACGGACTGCCAAGCAGAGAATATCGGGTTCGAATCCACGGCGCACGTATAGAACGTTGTTAAAAGCATTTTCAGACCCTTTGGTCGAATTTCAGTTTTTTAGTACCCTGTCGTCTCCCAGTTAAACCACGGGTGGGTAGATGAATAAATGAACATACACAAGCGCCGAAGCTATAAGGGCTGCTTGTATTTAATTTTGATATTTTACGTAAGACTAAAAATCATTTTGTACAAGATGAATAAATGTTGAAAATTATTTTCTGAGAAGCGATTCTTCACAAACGGTTCATTTATTTAACATCTGGTTCTGACGTTGCGGTTGCGATGGCCGACCTCTTACTAAAATGACTTAATTGCAATCTATTTTTATGTTAGGCTATAATAAGTTTTATTTTCATCAAAAGCTTTTTGCAGTCCACTGCTGGTCATAGGCCTCTTTTGATTTAATCGATTTTAAACTTTCGCGATTTGTATACATCATACAAAATCATTTAGCGGGTCTTAATCTCTTCTAATTTGTGTCACAATAATATTGTGACCTACTAAAAGGATTTGGCCTACTATATCCTGCTGGCCAGACGGGTTGGTATAGGCTAGTATAGGGTTTGACGTCGAATTTGCCACCAAATATACTATTTGGACAGCGATAGCCTAGTGGAGAGACCGACAGACTGCTACGCAGAAGGTCCGGGTTCGAATCCATGGCATGCACCAATGACTTTTCGGAGTTATGTGCCTATTAAATTATTAATTATCGCTTGCTAAACGGTGAAGGAAAACATCGTGAGGAGACCTGCATGTCTGAGAGTTCTCCATAATGTTCTCGAAAGATATGTGAAGTTGTCAACCCGCACTAGGCCAGCGTGGTGGACCTTACCCTTCTCATAGTAAGTAGAGGCCCGTCCCCAGCAATGGGACAGTTTATATGCAGGGCTGACGATGATGATACTATTTGTTTGTGTCATTTCTTGAGTCATCTATTACGACACCCACGAAATAAACTGAATTCTAGAATCAGTCACCACACGTATAATTACAAGAATCAAAAAGCTTTTAATCATCATTGTCTTGCCCTGGTCCCAATTTGTTTGGGGTCGGCGCAGTATGTCCCTCTCTTCCATACTTCTCTGTCACCAGTCATCCGATCATTTACCCTTTTCTCTTTCATATCTATCCTCACACAGTCCATCCATCTTTTCCTTGGCCGTCCTCTCCCTTTTCGTCCTTCTATACGCATATTCATCACTTTTTTACCTACATACATCTCATCTCTCCGCATAACATGTCCATACCAGGCCAATCGACTTCCTTTTATCTTTTCATCAATGGGCGCCACTTTCATACTACCCCTAACGTAATCATTCCTAATTCTGTCCATTCTTGTCACTCCACACATCCGTCGTAACATTCTCATCTCTGCCCCATGCAATCGTTTCTCATCCGTCTTCTTTGTAGCCCAACACTCAGCTCCATACAGTACGACAGGCCTTATAACCGACTTATACATGCGGCCCTTTAATTTCACAGGCATTTTGTGATCGCAAATTGTGCCTGAGACCTGTCGCCATTTCATCCATCCTGCGTTGATTCTTTGCCTAACATCCCGATCAATTTCGCCGTCATCTTGCAGGAGTGAACCCAGGGAGCGGAAATCGGAGCTTACTGGTAGAAGTGTACCGCCGAGTGTAACCGGTATAGGACTGGAGAGACCGCCAAAGTCACAGAACATATATTCTGTTTTAGTTCTGCTTATTCTCAGGCCTACACTCTCCAATCTCTGCCGCCACTCCTCCAGCTTGCTCTGCATCTTCTGTCCACTCTCTGCTACCAGAACGATGTCGTCGGCAAACAGCATGCACCAGGGTGCCTCTTCCTATATGTCCGATGATATAGCATCCATAATTAACAGGAAGAGGTAGGGGCTAAGGGCCGACCCTTGGTGCAAGCCTACGGCCACATCGAATCTGGCTGTGATACCAGCTGCGGATCGGACTTACGTTCGGCATTCAGCGTACATGGCTTGAATCAACGTCAGGTATTTCCCAGGCACTCCTTTCTTCTTCAGGGCCCACCACACGACTTCACGAGGCACTCGGTCATATGCCTTTTCAAGGTCGACGAACACCATGTGCAAGTTTTTATGCGCCTCCCTGTATTTTTCGCACATTTGGCGAAGTGCAAAAATGGCATCCACCGTACCTCGACCAGGCATAAAACCGAATTGGTTTCGTGAGATCTCACTCTCGTCACGCAGGCGTCGCTCAATTACTCTCTCCCATACTTTCATACTATGAGGCATTAACTTTATTCCCCGATAATTGTTGCACTCTTGGATATCACCCTTATTTTTGAAAATGGGCACCAGGTAACTGTTGCACCATTCCTCGGGTATGGTCTCCTCGTGCAACAGCTACGAAGAATAAAGACAGCCACGCCCATCCATCATCTCCTAACGCTTTCAATGCTTCTACTGGTATTCCATCTGGTCCTAACGCTTTTCCATTCTTCATTCCACTAACAGCCATGTTTACCTCGTCCTTATTTATTTCCTTCACTAAACCAATATTCATCACCTCATTCTCAAGGTTTCCGTTCCAATCGTTCTCCTCATTCATTAACTTTTCAAAGTATGTCCTCCATCTTCCTTTTATTCTGTCTTCGTCTATAAGAATCGCTCCTGTTTTGTCTTTTATGCACTTAATATGGGATACATTCTTCGCCTTTCTCTCTCTAGCTTTAGCCATGCTGTATAAATATTTAAGACCCTCGGGTTTTTCAAGTAACCCGTACCAATGGTCAAGGGCTTTGGATCTAGCAATGGCTACGGCCTTTTTGGCTCTCTTTTTACATTCATGATATTCCTTCTTCTTACTTTCTTCTAAAGATTCATTTCCTCCTTTCATCATCTGCCATTCTTTAAACCTTGCTTTCTTTTCCTTAAGTGCATTCTGTACCTCTTTTGTCCACCACCACGTGTCCTTATCTTTCATACGCTTCCCTTTCGACTCTCCTAACACATCCTTTGCTACACACTTAATACATTTACTCATCTCTTCCCAACACTCATTGACATTAATATCATTCATATCACCCATTTCTAACATCTTATCTACCACTCTATCTCTGAATTTTTCTACACATTCATTCTTCTCTAACATATGCCATCTTATTCTTGGAGTCAGTTGCTGCTTGGTTCTTTGCGAGCGTATTCGGTTCGACAATCAGGAGCCTGTGCTGCGAGCTAAATCTTCTCCTGGTACCACTTTACAGTCTTTGACCCAGTTGAGTCGATTACGTCTTAGCAAGATATAATCGATCTGAGTCATGTGGTGGCCGCTTTTGTATGTGATCAGATGTTGCTCTTTTTTCTGGAACCAAGTATTTGCAACTGCTAGGTCAAAAGCGGCAGCAGCTTGAAGAAATGCTTCTCCCTCACAATTTCGGCTGCCGAGTCCCCAACCTCCATGTACTCTTTCATACTCTTCACTTGTTCGTCCCACATGTCCATTAAAATCTCCTCCCACAATAATCTCTTCATATTCGTCATCATGCTATCGAAATCCATCCAAAACTTCTCTATCTCACAATCATCACAGCCTACCTGAGGGGCATACTTACTTATCTCATTCAGAATAATACCTTGCCACATCATTTTCACAGCAATCAATCTGTCATTAACTCTATTTACACTTGTCACGCTATCTTTCAGATTTTCGTCTAACACAATTCCCACACCATTTCTTTTGCCATCACTTCCACAATAATAAAACTTGTATCCTTCACCGATCTCCCTAGCTTTCATACCTTTCCATCTTGTTTCCTGCAAACATGCCACATTTATTCGTCTTCTTTTCAAAACACTAGCTAACTCTCTAGCTCTTTCAGTCACCGTACCTACATTCCAACTTGCATACCTCACCTTTACGTCAGAGGCTCGCTTCTTACGTTGCACTCGCCCGGAGTAATGCAACAACCCTTGCATACTTCTCGCAGGTGCCGGGTGCTGCCCCTGCGCGTTGCCTGCGGGGAACGCCCTAATCCTATCGCACTCATGTATACACTTGGCCATACTGCAGAAGGTTTTGGCATGTGTTTTACCAGCCGGCCGCCTGCCTGACGCCAACATCCTTGGCAATGTGATCGTTATAGAGGACGGTGATAGGAGATACGGGGTAAATGGATAGGATGGAATGACGAGGAAGAAGGGGGTTGTAGGCGGGGGTACTGGAATCACTGGACGGATATGGGGTAGTGACTACAGTAGCTCGGAGAGCCGGGAGTGCGTACCCGAAGCCCTGTCTAATGGTCGGACAGACCAATAGACAGAAACACCCCCTGACTAAATCAAAAAGCTTTTAATATTGTTATTATAAGCCTTTATAACAAGAGCCTACTTAGAGGATTACACTTAACTCGCAATCTGACCGCGTCGTTCACAAAGGCACGAGTGAATCTCGCAAACTTTCTCCCGACACTAACTAAGTGGCTCATTAATCTTTCATAATAACTTCGTCGCACACGTGTCTCGCTAATGTGTTAGAGAGGTGTGTTACCGGCGCATGTGGACAGTTGTGTGCAGAGCGTTATGTTTAAGAGGACCTACGGTCTAGGTTTGGTTCAATTTTATTTATTTAGCCTGTTAAAATGTGTGATAGATTACAATAAAACCTCAATTTACGGATTTTATCGCGATATATTGGTTTTTATGAGACTGCATTTTAACTGATTGATCTAGAAACAACATTATTTAGGTATTACAAACCTACGTCTCGGCTACTTTACAGGAACCGTGGTCACGGAAAACTAAGATGTAATTTATCGTTGAATGTAGAAGTTACATCAAAGTACCTAAACACGAATTGCATTCGCGTAAACCCAAGAACGTACTTTATAGGAGATTTGATCCTGAGAGCTGTATTGCTTGGCTATCAAATGCCTTCAAACGTCATGTGCCTATTCGTAAAGGCCTTCTCCAAAAGCTTCCACTGTTTTCTGTTCTGCGTAATTATAGGTCTTGGCGTTAGCCACAGTTCACCTTTTAGTGCATCTGTTCAAATCCATATATCGTAAGTACGTCTTTGTTAGCCTAGTATTACCTACATGGTAATGTTTGGGTACTAGATCTTGACTTTCACAATCATGGTAAAATAACACTTAAGTCTCTGAACACAAAGTTTATGTTCACAAATCACAATTATACCATGGCCACTAGTCACACGTAAGTTTTCGGTCTAACAACAGTACCCTTTATATTTATTTCAGCACATGATCTCTACCAGTTTTACGCAATTCCAAACAACATTTTAAACTCTAAACGCAGTTATAAAAATATAATGCGCTCCAATGTTGGTAACAGGCGAGCCATAATCTGTGGCATAAATATTCGTATCATTATTTAAATGGAGGTATAATAAACTCCCTGTCCCTCGCATTACGACAAATGTGATTGCCCGTGGCTACTCTCAGCCTCGCAGGGCTTTAAGGCGCTGCGTATACGTGGATACTTTTGTCTTGTATTGGAAACTGAATAGGCGAAACAAATTATACATTGTTTTTTTTTGTGAACAACAAACAAAAGAAAATATGAAGTAAATTCAGTGAGGCCTGCAATTAGTGTATTTACAGTGTAATGTCCGACGCGACACATTCACACACTGTGCTCTATTCTCTGTCCATGTATGTCGCGCTGGCGTGTTTGATCAGTGCCCACTGTGCCCGCGGAAACAGTCGCAATTGTACAACCAGCAAGCGACATGGGTGTTCAGAGACTGTTACGTAACACGATAGCTACAGTTCCCTGTAACATAGTGCCACAAAGAGTGTCTCCATCTACGCAGCGCCTTATAAACAACACGGGGAGCAGTTCAAAGTAATTAGTGTGTTTACAATGTAGTGTACACAGCGGCAGTGTGAACAGCTGCGCGTGTGTCGTTCTCTGCTGCATGTTCTCTGTTGTGCTGGCGTGTTTGCTCCGTGACCGCTGAACCCGCGGCCTCATAAGACAAAGGTTTTATTCAATTATTATAGAACGTTCTCTTTAAGGTTTTGTGAGAAGTAGAATATTGTTGCAAGGACCAATAGCACCTCACCTCAAAGCGAGCTAAATTACAAACGAACTAGACGGTGCCCGCAGCTACGCCCACACCTTTTATTTTAATTTAACCGCTTTGAAATTGTTAATTGTCGCTTGCTTAACGGTGAGGAAAACATCGTGAGGAAACCTGCATGTCTGAGAGTTCTCCATAATGTTCTCGAAATACATGTAAAGTCCGCCAACCCGCACTTGACCAGCGTGGTGGACTATGGCCTTACCCTTCGTGTGCCCAGCAGTGGGACAGTATATATACGGGGCTGATGACGACGACGAACCGCGTCTGTCCAATACTGTGGTAATTTCGGAAAACCCCTTTCTTAGTGCATCCTTACAATCCCCAAGGAACATACAGGCATGCCTTTCAGCTTCTTGCGCGCAATAGCTTTTTCAGTCAGTCAGTATTCAAGAATTTTATATAAACATATTACGTAAAATAATTCCATTACACTTTTAAGTAAACAATTACTAAATCAGCTTTTTATTATCCAATGAAATACAACTAACGTTTATACGTTATAGGTATAAAATTACGCAAAGTTACTGCAAAATATTTTTATTTCCTTACTAGGCGATACAAATTGATCATACGTTTACTCCATACTAAATGTAGTTATTACTAACATCGTATAACCTAATACCTCGAGTCCGTCTGCCAAACGCCTATAAGCTGTTGTGACAGGATATATTGAACCTTATGCCGTTAGTAATAGAGTACACAGATTGTGTGGTGTTCGGTGTGCACCGGTGCCGGCTCAGCCTGGATTATCGCGAGCCATGCACATGCGACGCTCTCGTTTCATTCCATATAATTTTACCGGCACAAAGCTTGAATATATACTTTTAGTTTATGCTGTACAAACTCCAGGTATATCATCTCTTTCTTCGCTAAGAAAATCTATTGGTTTAGGAGAGTAAGACTGTCTTTTATTTATATTGGGAAAAATTAAAAGTGGTGTAGAAGACATTTGTTTTAGAAATAAATATATGTATTCTTATACCAAGGATGTGGCTCTCTAAATGAGAAAATGCAGTTAAATTATTGCAAGGGTAACAATTAGTCTAATAAATTAATTGTTAAACAGATTGTCAAGCACAGGGTATCGGAACTCAAACCCACGGCGAGCATCACTGACTTTTGAAATTGCTTACCCATTAAAATTATGTGCGTATTATATTGCAAATGATCTCTTGCAAGGGGCAAACGATAATTTACAGTAGAGAGCATGCCTCGGAGAGCACGTTAAACTGTCGGTCCCGTCTGTCATAAAAATCTTTGACAGGTATATGGAAAAGCTAATGTAGCGTCAAACTGGTTTTCTGGTCGAAACAAAAAGTCTCAAATGCAACTCGGATAGCGTTAGGACGATTATGATGATAGTCGTTTACTATTTTATAGTCAAATAATCTAATGATCAATCTTAATGTCCATAGCACAATTTTTTGTATGTTACATATTAGTAGCAGCACGGAGTCTGGTTATGTGCCCGGTAACGGCAATAGGCTCGCCCCCTATTACGTGGGACCTAAAAATTCATGGAGAAATGTGGGTGTAATATTGCACCTCTGACTACCCCTTCGGGGATATAGGC